>VWYI01037507.1:0-38911 GCA_013399455.1 Anthoscopus minutus | reverse complement strand
CCTGGTATCCGAGTCTTCCTTCGCCGACAATAGGCAAGGACAGAAGTAGTATTTTAGGGCTCATCATTTATCCATCAATCATTGCAGCAAATTGTAATGAAGAGTTGACAGTTCTGGCTCAAGCCTTGCACCCTCCATTGATCATTCCAGAAAATACTCCAACAGCCAAGGCTGTTGCTTTGCTATCTCATGCAGTGCAGCAAGTCATGCCAGAGATGAGTCAACAGACTTCCAGCAGTGGAGACATTGATGTTCATGTCTTCTGGAAAAAGCAAATAGGCCATGATTGACCCCAAATCACCTGCAAATTGACATGTGGCAACAAAACAATTACAATTACAGCCCTGTCGGATGTACAATTACACCTGCGTGGATGTCACAGTCATTTCCCATGTCTTTTGGCCCAGAGAATGGATATTGGTAATACCTCTGAGCTCCCTCTCAGGGACTGGAGGAAGTGCATTGTGCATGCAGAGTGAAAATGCAATCATTGTTTCAGGGCCAGAAGGAAAACCAGCAATCATTCATCCCTTTGTTGTGCACAAACCCATCATGGTTTGGGAAAGAGACATTCTGTCACAATGGAGGACAAAAACAGAAGTGGATTTCTTATTGGGGGTCATTGCAGCACTTATCACTCTGAGATTAACTTGGAAGACAGACAGGCCTGTCTGGGCCTGACTAGTGTCCTGCGGAACAGAAGAAATTGAGTGCGCTCAAGAAATTGGTGAAGGAGCAATTGCAGAAAGGTCAAATCAAGCTGACAAATAGTCCCTGGAATCCTACAGTGTTTGTCATCTGCAAGAAAACCTCCAATTCATGGAGATTGCTTCATGACCTCAGAAAAATCAACGAGGTCATTGAGGAGATGGGATCACTTCAGCTTGGACTGCCCAATCTCTCAATGATCCTGAGAGATTGGCCACTTGTGGTCATTGATCTGAAAGATTGCTTCTTCAACATTTTGCTTCATCCAAAAGATGCTTCGTGATTTGCATTTTCCATCCCAAGCATCAACAAAGAGCCTTTGCCAAGATACCATTGGGTGGTCCTTCTTCAAGGACTGAAAAACTCNAGATGGGACCACTTCAGCTTGAACTGCCCAATCTCTTGATGATCCTTAAAGATTGGCCACTTGTGGTCATTGATTTGAAAGATTGCTTCTTCAACATTTCGCTTCATCCAAAAGATGCTTCGTGATTTGCATTTTCCATCCCAAGCATCAACAAAGAGCCTTTGCCAAGATACCATTGGGTGGTCCTTCCTCAAGGACTGAAAAACTCTCCAACAATTTCCAATGGTATGTGGCACAAGCCTTGTCTCTGGCTCAAAAGAAACATCCGCAGGCAATGGTCATTCACGGCATGGATGTTCTGCTCATTGAAGCACATGCACAAAAGGAGATGAAAGCAGAAAAAAACAGCATAATTGCAGAAGTTCAAAACGCAGAAATTGGAAATTTCTGCATCAAAAATCCAACAAGCCTCGCCATGGAAATATCTGGGATAGAAGATCACAGAGCAAACAATCAGACTGCAGAAGGTACAAGTCAGAATTTGAGCCCACATTCTGCAAGATCTGCAGAGACTCTTGGGAGAAATCAATCGGATCAGGCCAGCTCTGGGAATCACCAATTATGAACTTGCACCACTTTTCGACCTACTGAGAGGAGAAAGTGACATTAAATCTCCCAGAACTCTCACACCTGCTGCTCAAGAAGCCCTTGAGAGGGTCACTGAGGCCCTTCAGCAAAGACAAGTGCATCGTTGTGCAATATCACAACCATTTCTCCTTGCAGTGTTAGTGGAAAACATGCAATTATGTGGTCTCATATTTCAATGGGATGCCACAAATAAAGATTCTTTGTTAATAATCAAATGGATTTTTCTACCCTACAGGTCTTCAAAACTGATTTTCACAACAATATAAATAATAGTACAGATCATAATCAGGGCAAGAACAAGATTATTAATGATGGCAGGCAAAGATCCTGTAATAATTTACCTGCCTTTGAAAAAGGAACATTTTGATTTGGCAATGCAAAAATCAGAAACTGCAAATTGCATTGCTGGATTATTCATGTGTCTGTTTGATTCACTTTCTAAGCCACAAGCTATTGCAGTCAAAATTAAGCATCAAAAGAGAAGCCCAAACTGAGTGAAGTGCAGTTGGATGCAATAACATTCACTGATGGTTCAGGAAAAATGCACAAATCAGTGAGCACATGGCAGAACCCAAAAACATAAACATGGTCAGATATTCAAATAGTGAAGGGTTCTCAAATAGTGGAGTTTGCAGCAGTGGTCAGAGCATTTAAATTGTTCCCTAGAACACAGAAAAAACCAAATATTTTGTTTCTCACATCAGAGCACATTCCTCGCTTCCAGGATTCTTGGCAGAAGGAAATGCAGAAGCAGACAAATTAAGGATGACAATTGCAAACACTTTGCCAAACATTTTCAAACAGGCAAAACTGAGTCATTCATATTTTCGTCAAAATACACAAGTGCATGTGTGAACGTTTCGTCTTTCTAAAGATCAAGCGAAAGCAATCATAAGTACTTGCCCTCATTGTCAACTTGTGAAGCCCCCTGTATCCACAGGAGGAGTCAATCCGAGAGGATTGCAGAGTCTGCAATTGTGGCAGACAGACATCACAAAATGCCCATCTTTCAGAAGACTCAAAAATGTCTGTGTGTCAGTGGACACTTTCTCAGATGCAGTCTTTGCCTCCCTGCACACAGGAGAAACAGCAAAACATGCATGTCAGCATTTTTTTGCAGGTGTTTCCGTCACTAGGTGTGCCTCAGGAAATAAAAACAGATAATGGTCCTGGCTACACAGCACAAAGGCTTGGAACATTCCTAATGAATTGGGGTGTTTATCACACCTTTAGAATTCCTCAGTCTCCCACAGGTCAAGCCATCATTGAGAGAACATACCACACCTTGAAATCCCTTTTGAAGAAACAAAACAGAGGGTAGGCAGAGGCTAGGCTGTGCCTCAAATTCGGTTAAACTAAACCTTATATGTTTTAAATTTTTTGAACAGTTCCTTTGCAGAACCAACTTTGGCAATCATTAGACATTTTTCCAATAATACGCAGGTGAAATTAAAGGAAAATCCTTTGGTTCTGATCAAAAATCCAGAAACAGGACAGATTGAAGGTCCATTTCAATTAATAACCTGGGGCAAAGGGTATACTTGTGTCTCCACAGGTTCAGGGCCAAAGTGGTTTCCAGTGAAGAAGTAAAGCCTTACTGACCACAGAAACAAACAGACAACCCCAGGAGCAAAGAAGCGAGTGCACAGACATGAACTGCTTTGAGACTGCAGTTGATGACAAACATCTTTTATCACACATGCAGAAATTGTGAACTTTAGGGTTCACTCCTGACTAAGGGAGCTACAGCCTCAAAAGCTCCTTTTGGCTCAAGGGTAGAGGGGACTGAGGTGCAGCCTGTGAATGGCAATGCTTTCTAGGATCTGAAGGACTGACAACTAGTGATAACCCCAAGGATAAACTGCAACACTGATGATCCTGAGAGGGGAGACAAAGACAAAAGAGAAGGTAAGGATTTTCTGGAGATGTGGAACAAGGGCAGAGAACTATATGAGCTAAATGAAAGCCATCTTTCACCAAAATTGTGCTAGCAAACTTGCAGGCATGAGTGAGGTTTGAGAGAGAAAGTACAAGAGTTAAACAGTAAGAGCACATTGAAACTCTGAAGTAAGGTGGGGAATAGCATTGTGTTAGATGTTGCAGTCATTCAGAAGGCTGCTTCTGATTCTGAAACCTCTTCCAGAAGGTATTCAGCTGGAAACAAACTCCTTGGTTCAGTCACGTCTTAAGGAAAAAGACCAAAAAGTACCTGAAAGGTAGTATCTGATCCTCTTCCATCCTCAGTCTTTCCACAGATAAAAGACAGAGAGTCTAGAAAGGGACAAAATCCACATGTGCCAAATAATTTTTCTTTTTGGCTCTTCATGAAAAAAGGAAAATTATCACTGAAAATAGCTGGCTGAAGGAATATACTTTCACAGGATTAACAATTCCACTTAGCAGTCACATGTCTATGTCTCCACTAGCCCAGGTCCCAGTAAACAAGTTACTCATCTATTAAAAGCAGTCCTGTCTTAAGTTAGCTCAGGGAAGGAGCTAGAACAGAGGAGTAGAGCCAAGAAATGGCTGTGAAATTTTTATTTCTGGCTTTCTGCCCTTTCAGGACTCTCTCACAGCCCTGATTTCATCAGGGAATTGTTTTGGCAGAGGGGATGCTCACAGAGCCTGGGATTTGAACTGTGTGGGCAGTAGCCAAGAGTCCCTCCATGTGGCTTCCTGAGCCTTGCCTTTTTTTATCTCTCCCACTGTCCCTGCCCCTGGGATGGCCTCAAGGTGCTGTTGATAGATTTACAGTTCCAACTAGTTTGCACACTCATGGCACTGTTTGTCTGAACAGCAATTTGTTAATAGCATCATCAGTTATCTCCTCTATCATTGCGAAGAACACACTAAAAAAAAAAGTTGGTAAGCATTTGGAATATCTCAAATTATTTCAAAGATTTTCAAAAGCACCCATAGGGAATCTGGGCCAATGCCATTTCCATACCCCATCACCTTTAACTGATCATTCCCATGGTGAGTATCTGCTGTTTAATTTGAAAATGCTGAGTTATGGAAGTTGCTGGAGACATTTAAGTTATTAAACATTGGTAGAACTTTAGGCATTAAGTCTCTGTGTGGTACAAAATGGCTTGTTTTTCCATTGAGATTTAAAATTTCAACTGGTACTTTTCAACATCTGCATCTCAGTCCAATTTAACTCATAATTCTATTGCATACTTTGTAAGAAGCATCCATATAATAGACTTAATTTATTACTAACCTTAATTCTTGGCAGACACAATATAGTTCTGTTATGATGCTTCACAGAAAGACTACAAATATAACATATACATAAATTACTTCTTACTGATGTAAAAGTCCCTTCCCAGTTAAGCACACCTGTGCTGTGAATTATGTGAAATATGTGAATATGTGCTGCAGAGAGGCACATATTTTCCTGGGAGCAAATAGCAAAACTGCATTGTCTACTGAAAGACATGCTGGCAATTAGTCTTCTGAAGGGTCAAAATTTTCAAAGTAATACTAATATTCTTATAAATCTTAGAAAATTTCAGTACTGAGAACCAAAGTAAAGTGCATTCAGTTAAATTTACTTCCCAGTCAACAACTATTTGTTCTTTCATTTAATTTGAGCTAGGAATAGAGAAAAAAATGCTCTATCACCAAGTCATCTGCATAAGCTATTATTCTATTTGTTGATCCCTCCCTCAAGAAGACACAAAAGAGAACGCTATTGTCATCACCTCCATTGGCTGTAGAAGAACTGAGCTGTGTAAGCCAAAATTAGACATATCAAAGCAACTTTGATCACTTCATTGCCTGTCAAGTTCTCTACAAAGCAAGCACTGTCTTCTCTAAAGGTTTGTATTACTTTAAAATGTCGTATTTAATGTGTGTTCATTCCTTCAGATCCCTGATATTGTCTGAGGTGCTGACTGTGCAGCACCACACGGAGAGCCTTGCAGGTGGGTCTATTAATTTCAGTGTGCTCCTGTTTCTCAACAGCATGTGGTTTAATTGCAGAATTGGTGAAGCAAGGGCATTGCAAGAATTTATCTCCATTTTTCTGTGTGTGCACAACTACAAAGTCATCCTGCAGTGTAGGCTTGAATGAATTATGGGATCATAAAAAAGTACTTCAATTCACAAAGCTATCAACTCTTCGTCATGAAACAAAAACACCTGCCAGAAGAGTTTTATTCTTACTTGATAATCACAGCACAACTAGGAATGGGACAAAGCCATCATTTAGAGGGATATTATTATGCAGCAGACATGCTCTGAGGAATCATAGTCTAAATTTAGTTACTAATTAGAAAAACACATTTTACAGATGTCATTAATTAGCCAACAATCTGAGAACTGTCTCTTTCAAAAAGGTAATATAATAGTCATTAGTAAAGAACCCATGACAGGATTTGACTTCTCTTGTCCAATAGATCCAGCAATGGGTCATTACTCGTGTAGGTAACTTCTTGTTTTCCACTGATAAAATTAATTCTAAGCTACATTCAGCTAATACTGAAGTTCTACCCAGGAGAAGAAACTGCAAAAATACACAGCAAGCCAGCATTCTTACATCATTTTCCAGAGTTTTATGAAATTCCTCTTCTGTCTTTGAGGCTGTTTGGACACAATCAGATCATACTTTTGTCTAATAACATTATTCAGAAACTTCATTTTTCATACAGAAGAGCTAAAATGGTAAGGAATTCCTATGGCTCCAGGAGTCAGGTCCCACAAAAATCATATGTAGCATTAGCAAAATACCAAAGCTGACATGTAGAAATGATCAAGTAAGTTGGAATAAAACTGCAGTATGAGGAATAAGATGAAAGTTGCCAGTGGTGGGAACATAACTTTCTCATGTCACATGAAAAATCTTGAACTTTCAAAGAAAAGAATGTCTCAAATATTTCAACCAAGAGAAAAAAACTGTTGTTAAATGTTACAGTGTTGATTTATGTGAGCTGTGGTTCAGTGGCTACATGCACTCCATTTTTTTATTCTTTGCACTGGGTCTTATTTCTCATAGTGTCTCATTTTGGGGAGGAAAATGGCTCAAGAAACTTGTGAAGAATTGTTTGGCCACAGGCATATTTCAGGAAATGTAAAATATACCTGGGTAGCCTGGAAATTAAAAACTGTAAGAACATGGGACATCTGTTCTGCAGCATAACTGAGGCACACTGCTGATACCTGCCCTGAAGCACTGGGTACTTGGCCAACTCCGCATTTCAAGCTTTCATTCTTAGGGTCTCACTTTTCCAAAGAAAAAATATACTATGTGTGGGAAAGCCTATCCCTTCAGGAAATTAAAGATATTAGTCTAATTTTGAATTGTGACAGAATTACTTTAGCTAGCCCTGGAAAACCTGAATGCTACCCATAACAAAATCCATGACTCCTCCATTGGTTTTTGTTTGTTTATGTTTTGCTTGGTTGGTTTTTTTGGTTTTTGTTTTGGGTTTTGGTTTTGGTTTTTCTTTCCAGTGTTAGACACATTTCAAGTAATTTCCAAGTATATTGCTGAAAATATTTTAGAAAGAACTCTCCAAAACAAGGACATGGCAAACACTAAAAGGTTTAGGATCTCTTTTGAGACCCATAGCAATGACAAGTATTTGTAGACCAGGTCAAGCATATTTCTTAGTGAAATTAAAATGTGAGGATTTAGTTATTATTGATTCTTAAAAATATCAAGAGATTTTGACTGACATTTGTTTCCAAAGACACTTGGACTGAGCTGGTTGTGGAAATTTCTCTTGTAGTTAATGGAGACAGAAAGGTACCTCAAGAAGGAGATTCATCCTACCTTATCTCTTCTAGCTGCCTTGGTCAAAACCCCAGTTTTAAGAGGCATTCAGGGCCTTTCACTATGGAGAAAATTGGGAAACAGTGAACATTTTTTCTCACTGTTTGTTTACAAAACCCTTCTGGATTTTCTTCACTCAATAAATAATTCAATGCTAATGTTTTGATCATAGAAAGTGATTAATTTCTCCATTGTCTTATAATCACAGCTCTCTCCTGGGACATTCTGTGCAAATAATTTCTGGACAAGTTATCAGTCACAGCCATGTCTGTTTCTTCAAATTTTCTTTCATATCCAAACAACATTTTTACCTCATCTATATACACACAGCTATAATTCAAGTAAACAGTGAAATATGTACATTTTCTACTTCAGGAGATACCTATAAAAAGAGTTTTCCCTGTCTGGCTTAATTTTTGATTTTTAAAGTTAAAATTAAGCTGGTGGAAATCTTCGTATTTGTTAGTCTTGGGATCCTTTAAAATGATTTTGCTGAAGGGACTTAAACTTGAGGCATGTAGCTTCACCACAGTGGTTCACCTGAATCCTTCAGTACTGTTTCTGTATCCTGACTTAGAAAAACACCCCAGCAAGTATCATGTGTTTGGAAAATAAATTTTCTTTCAGTATTTTCTTACACAGACTTTCTTTCTTACATAGTCACCTCAGTGAATATTCTGGCTTCTAAAGCCACTTGCTAGTACACACTGTGAAAGAAAATCCAAACTCAATTAAAGAGGATTAGCCCTCTCTGTCCCATGAGGTGGCCTTTCTGCTTGCATCTCTCTTGCAGCTTTCAGTTTCTGAGATTCATGGCTGTTACCCTGGGAGCCGAAGTCAAATATATGTTGTGTTCAAGAAACCCAGTAAGAGAACAGAGAATGGATTGCCTGTTAACATAAGCACAGCTGTGTGTGGCAAGTGGCATATCGTTGTTTGTATATAAATTCAGGCTATTGTGCAGCAGACAAAATAAAACTTCAAATCAAAAGAAAATGAAAAATGTTGTTGCTTTTCCCACTTCATTTTACCTAAAAGTATTTATGCAGATGCAATACTTCGGGATCAGACAAGAAGATAAGAAGAAATAATTTGCACGCTTTACAGAGTATGATTAAATGATGTTTCAAGTCCTTGTATTACTTCAACAGGCAGGGGAGGCACTGAAGAATTTCTGGACATTCTGTCTGACTAAGTAATCATCTCCCAGTCTTCCATCTTATTTTTCTTTCTTTTTTTTCCACATGGCTTAGAAGTTTTTTAGATGAGAATGTTATACATAGTTTTTTCTCAGAAATCTTTGCCAGCACATAATACTAGCTTTCTAGTCGGAATGCAGAAAAAAATGCAATGAAAATACATGCAGACTCAAGAGAAAAAAAATGGTTTTTGTCATTCTTATTTATACAGAATTTATATTCTTTTATACAGAATAAGCATGTATTTATCAAATTTAGATAGAAGTGTTCATTATTCAGAATAAGATATCTAAAACACTGTGTATAGTTAAATAAAATCACAAGAGTGCTGGAAGCAGTAGTTTTTCCTACTGGATTATATCAGACGAGTAGATGTGCTAGTTCAGGGTTAGCTTGGATTGCTAATATCACTGCAGCACACTGCACCAACCCACAGCTTATGTCCTGAGACTAGGGCAACAGCCTAATGCTGTCTGTTGTGGCAACAGGGAGGACAATCACCAGATTGTTGTACCCAAAAAGCTTAGTAGTTTTTGAGGAAGGTTGGTGGAAAATGTTTCTACATTTGATTAGCAGATTAAAAAAAAAAAGTTTAAGCAATCTTCCAGTTGTTTGGATCTTCAGTTCTGCCTTCCTTGGCAGAGCAGGGAGCTGCTTTGATACTGGGACTAACAACAGCCTGGTGGGATCCAGAGTCTCCTCAAATAGATCTATTGGGTCTTCACAGGGATCTCCAGAATTAGTAATGTCTTCTTCCTAATGGAGCGATGAAGAAGCTCCTCTTTTTTCTTTTCTCTCACATCTCTCCCTGTATGTGTCCTTCCAGCTTCGCTATACTTCTTTTACTGTTAGAGTGGCTGTCACTGTCTTCTGAACCTGTACTAAGTTCTTTCAACTTGCAAGTGGTCAGAAAAGTCTTTGGGTGATGTTTGGTGGTTCTCTCCCTCAAATTTGTTTTTTACTATAGTGTGCAGAGCTCAGGCAGCATGCAGTCAGAGGAGCGCTAGGGCCAATATAAGGAAAGGAGAAGGTTAAGCAGTCGTGGTGAGAGCAGTAAGGAAGAAAGGAGAGGGAGAGATGAATGAACAGGTCTCCTTTCAGAGTCAAATAGCCATCAGGTCAACTCAGCTCAGCCCAGCCTAACTCAGTATAATCAGCCTAACTCCATTATCTCCTGATCTCCTTTTATGGCCAGGTGACCCAACTGGTGGATGACGGAAAGGCTGTGGATGTTGTCTATTTGACTTCAGCAAGGACTTTGACACTGTCTCCCACAGCACACTCCCGGAAAAGCTGCAGCCCACAGCTTGGACAGGAGCATTCTGTGCTGGGTTAGGAACTGGCTGCATGGCTGGGCCCAGAGAGTGGTGGTGAACAGTGCTGCATCCAGCTGGTGGCCAGGCACCAGTGGTGTTCCCCAGGGGTCTGTGCTGAGGCCAATTCTGTTCAATATCTTTACTGAGGACATGGATGAGGGTATTGAGTATTTCATGAGTAAATTTGCAGATGACACTAAGCTGGGAGCATGTGTTGATCTGTTGGAAGGGAGGACCTGGAATGATTGGATGGATAGGCAGAGTCCAGTGGGATGAAGTTTAACAGGTCCAAGTGCCAAGTCCTGCATTTTGGCCACAACAACCCCCTGCAATGTTTCAGGCTGGGGATGGTGTGGCTGGACAGTGCCCAGGCAGAAAGGGACTTGGGCGTGCTGGTGACAGCAGCTGGACATGAGCCAGCAGGGTGCCCTGGTGGCCAAGAAGGCCAATGGCTCCTGGCCTGGATCAGGAATGGTGTAGCCAGCAGGAGCAGGGAGGTCATTCTTCCCCTGCACTCAGCACTGGTGAGGCCACACCTCGAGTGCTGTGCCCAGGTCTGGGCCCCTCAGTTTGGGAAGGACCTTGAGATGCTTGAGCACGTCCAGAGGAGGCAACGAGGCTGGTGAGGGGCTGGGAACACAGACCCTGTGAGGAATGGCTGAGGGAGCTGGGGCTGTTTAGCCTGGAGAAAAGGAGATTCAGAGGTAACCTCATCACTCTCTACAACTCCCTGAAAGGTGGCTGTAGTCAGGTGAAGGTTGGTCTCTTTCTCCAGGCAACAGCTGACAGAACCAGAGGACACAGTCTCAGGCTGTGCCAAGTGAGTATAGGCTGGATGTTAGGAAAAAGCTTTTCACTGAAAGAATGACAAAGTACTGGAATGGTCTGCCTGGGGAGGTAGTGAAGTCACCATCCCTGGATGTGCTTAAAAAACACTGGATGTGGCACTTGGTGCCATGGTTTGTTTGAGGTGTTAGGACACAGGTTGGACTCGATGATCTTGGAGGTCTCTTCCAACCTAGTCATTCTGTGTGATTCTGTGATTTATCAATGAAGTTATCAGCAGAACTATTTCAACCCAAATTGCAAACTTTGTTCAGTTTTTTATGTGGAGTGATTTTCATGTTTGAGGGCCTACTACTCATTAACCAGGAGTGTATTTTTACTTCCTGTTGATATTTCCTGTCAATATGCTGATGATGAGTCCAGGCATTTTGGTGAGGCATGCTGAATACTGCAACACTTTATGAGAAAAATTATCCCAAAAAGAACTCTCAGGCTGTACAGTTAGAATATTGCACCTGAACTCTTCATCTATTTTGTGTCCTATTTCTTCTAATAGAGAATCTTTCATGTGCCTTTTGAAGCCATGTTAAAAAGCTAGGCTTGTTTGAGGTAGTAGAAAGGGACTGGTCATTCTTGGGACCCTTCCAGTATAAACTGAACAAATGACTGGGTGTCTTGGATTGCAGTGTAATACGCCAAAACTCTCTGCTTTAAAGGGAGCCAGTTCCGACAGCGCTGTCTGACAGGAGGTATATTCAGAAAGAATAAGCAGAAGGCAAGCAATTGTAAAAGATGGGGCTCCTAGGAGGAAAGCTAAACAGAAGACACTGAACAAGATCCATCTTCTCTATAAGGAATCCTCATTCCACTATGAGAGGAGGAAATGGGCTGAACAATTAGGCAGAGATACAGCTCTGTCTAAATTTAGTTCAAGGTTTTATAGGCGTGTCTTCTGCTGCTTGTATTCCCAGTGATTTTCCTGAAGCAGTATCAGTCTGAGAAATGGTTATTATGTTATTCATGTCTTTATGTTCTGTATAAACTGTTTAAGAGATATGGGGAAGAAATCTTTTGTACATGGCCTCTAAGGTTCTGGGCAAGTTACAACTGACTGTTTATTCTTTGTTTAAGCCTGTTCATTAGAGAAAGAAGAACAAGAGGAGAAACTTTTCCATTAAGTCATGTATATTGGGTCAAAAAAACTTTCACCAGAGTTTCAGAAAATACACTGAAGGCAGATGTCTTTTAGTCTGTAGGGGGGCAGGAAACATCATGCTTTGTTTTTCAAGGAACAAAGATGTGTAGCAGTTCAAATGCTATCCTAACTGTAATGGGAAAAAACACTGATAATGGCTGGACAACATGAAAGGAAACTGCAGAAGGAGCACAGAAGCAGCAGATGCCTGGAGAATGAAGAGTGACAATGGTGGTGGGTGCATTAAAAAATCTGAAGGAACAGAGGAGACAATGAGCTTTAGTTTGAGCTTAATACAGACTATAGAAAATGGAGAAGCAGATCAATAGTCACAGCTGACTTGATCTAGTGTAAGCAGCAGTCCTCCTGTAAACAGGGCTTTGAACTAAGTGGCTTCCAGATGCCCCTTTTAATCAACATTCCTGAAAGCTTTTGAATTCTTGCAGTGTTATGTGAGGACATACAGCCAATTGTCTGATTTTTCTGCATTCAAAATTACTACTACATTGCACACATTTTCAAAAACATCTCCTGATGGCCTTAGTGGGGGATCCTTGTCCTCACCTGGAAGGGCAGCCCACAGAGGAGCAGGTGGGATGAGGCATATGAAGGTGGGTAGGGATGTGAGAGCAGACATGTAGGGTGGGCAGGCTGTAGGGAACAGACTGTTGGTCAGTTTTATAATGTGGTATGGAATTGCTCATTTCTTGGAAAATGGGTAGAGAATATTGGTAATAATTATGGGGTGGGGACCATATGGTGCGCTGCAGGTGTGCCTGCCAGGTCAGTCATAAAAGAAAAGGTTTCCAGATCAGGTGCTAATGCTGATAGGGGTTAGTGTAAGCTGGTAATATGCTATATGATCTTCTCAGAGAGGCTGAAGCCTAGGCAGCTGGGAAAAAGCTCAGCTCTACCCTGTCTGTTTTCCAGATGAAGGATGGTGCACATCCCACACTTGAAGACAGTACGTATCTGTTAAGCCACAGGGGCATAGTCTTCCTGAATTCCAGAACAGTAATAGCTGTGTTTTTCTGGTTTTCTGTTGGCCCGGGACACTCAGTGGCCCTGCCTAATGCATGGAGCTTTCACCTCCTGATCCTGAGAGCAGCTGAGAATCACCCTGAGTCCCCTTTCTTTTTCTCTAGAGCAGGAAAAATTTACAGTAGGGAAAAAACTTCTGGCAGAAAGAAATGAGCAAGAAGTGAAGCCTGCTCAGGGCTGGTTTTCTTCATGCATGCAGCTGTGAACAATTACCATCACACCCACATGTCAGAGCACACACATCATCATGCCTTGTAGGCACAGCCCACAGCAGCCACAGGGTGCTTTCAGCTTCTGTGGCAAAAAACCATCCCAGTTACTACCAAATCCGCTAGACCTGCCATGATGGACACTCAGTCTCATTCTCAATGCACTTTCCGATAACCCAAATCAATCATATATGCATGACTTTAGTATCGCAGCATTTCAGGCAGCAAAGAAGGCAAAGGATAATGAATAGAAAAATGCAAATACAATATCTCCTGCAGAAATCTACGTTTTCTGCATAGGTTTTATACTGCCCCTCGGCCAAGGACCTGGGGGTTGTATCAAAGCTAGGAGCTGCAGTGACCTAACTGCTTACCTGGGTCTGTAATTAATTCAGATGAACTTCCCAGAGCAGCCTCGCTTGCGTATAAGCTGTGAATATAAATAGACATGGCTGCTGAAGACTTCATTTCTAGAACAATGGAAGAATTTCTTAACTCCCTGCTTTTTTTTATCTGAATCGCCTCCCAATACAATTTTGGAGCAAGAACTGGGAATATGCTGTCTCCCTAAACCTGCTTTCTGTGCAAAAGAAACCGAGGTCCAAAGAGGTACAAGGAGCAGCATGACCCCATGGTATGACACAACATATTCACTAGGTTGCCTCTGCACAGCCTGAGAAGTAGGTCATTTGTTAGAGACACTTAATTTAGGCATTATAACTTCTTTTCAAATTGACTGAAAGGGCCATCATGGCCTAACAACAAGCTCTCCAAGCTGCTCATTGCTCTTGTGACAGTTGCTTTCAGAAGCCACCGAAATAAGCATTTAAAGATGGTGTCCTGAAAATAAGCCCTGGACATCTGTAATGTCCCAAATGCAGGCCTCATCTTTCAAAGTTTCAAATGTAGGTCTCACATTTTTAAAGAGAACTGGTTTTGCACATATTGCTGCAAACTTTTGGGTGGCTTAGGTAAAAGCTATATGGTAGATGGTAGACCTAGATTCAATTTTTGTTTGAGCAGATTTAAATCTACAATTTCTGTCCTAGCACCAGTGTGATTTATTTTAGCAGGTTTCTAACTTAGCTTAGTGCCAGAGTTCTCTAAATATCTCCTTGGGACAAAATAACTGTGACAATAAATATTTGTGAATCATTAAGCCAGGTTAAGAGAGAAGGGATGCGAGAATCACCCTGTAGTTTGGGTGCTTGGATGAAAAGGAGGGTTTCTGCTTTATGTTCTTATTTCTGCTCGTTGACTTTATGCTAGAAACTTGTCTAATATAAAATAAATTTGTATATCTGAGCTAGGGCTTCTGTGGATCCTATTACAGAAAACAAAGCTGCCAAAGGAAGAGACGGGATAACTTGAGCTACCCCTAGACTTGTGACTCACAAACAGATGAGAACAGACTAGACCAGACCGAGTATAGAGAACATGCTCAAAGACTGTGCTATGCAGAAAGACTGTACATATCTACCGCTGTCTCAGGAACAAGTGTATGTCCAGTAAAGGGATTCTTTAACTAAGCTTCTATTTCTGACTTACTGGCATGATGTCGCTCAGAAGAACTAATTAGGAAATCAATGTGCCGTGGTGAGGTGAAATTCTGATTAAAAGCACGAGGTTACAGAGATTTTGTAGTGTTGAGGCACCATTTACAAGATGGTTAGAGAGAGTGAGATGTTCTGGGAGTGGCCTTTGGCAAAGCTATTTGGATGCCAGGCACAAAGCCCACAACAGCCGTGCTTCATCTAGATCTTGCCTAGGCAAAAACTGTGTTCCCCAATTTTAGACTGGTGTCTTCCAATAGGAAAACTGGGCCAACTTGGGAGTATCATCACTGGCAGTGTTAGTTATGCAGGCTGCTGGGAGTTTTGATAATCACCCACACTCCTGACTAGCAAATCCAGCTGATGGATTTGAAGGTTGCCAAACCAGGGAACCTTCTCACCTCCATGTACGAGACCCCTCAGCAGAACTGGGGCACAATGGCCAACCTATGTGGGGCATATCATAAACATCATATAGCATTTCAGTACTCCTGGCAGCCAGGTGGCCCCTGTGCTGTGTTTTCACCTGGGTTTGAGCAAGATGCCTGGAATGCCAGGATCTGAAAGCAGCCTGCTGGAGCTCAAAAGAAAAAGATGGACAAAAAGGCATTGGATGCTCAGAGGCATTGAATGATTAATGACCATGGCAGCAGACTGGGTTTCCAATGTTAATGCCAATATTTAATGACAATATTGCAGCCTTTAATCTGAAATAAACTGAGTTGATGTAGTTGAACAAGATGAAGGAAAAATAAAAGCATGGGGCTTGACAACTCCCATTCCAGCTAGCACTGGCATAAAATTCTCCATCCTGTCCAGCACTCCAGCTCTTTTGAAACAAACTATGAAGTAGTCATGCTGCATTCAGTACATCAGCAGTGACTGAACGTGTAATCACTGGAAGAGATGCGCAACTCAACAGGCTGCAAAGAAGTTGTTCTATGATTTTTAAAAAGGCCACATATTTTCTGATTTAGTGTTCCCTTTATAAGAAACCTGACTTATTCTTTCTTACACTGAGAAGATACTTGGGCTTATTGAACCCTTTGGAGGAAATATTTCCATCTAAATCTGTCTACAGTCATCACATAAATTCTGAATATATATAAGTGAAGATTTTGTTCTTTGATCAACTTAAAATTTGACTACGTTGACAGCAAGTTATGTCTGATCTCATTTACATCAGTCTATAACTCAGTTTACTTCAACTAGAGCTACTCTGGATTCATACCCAGGGTATGTCTAAAGAGAGTTTGACCTTGCTTTTCAGGCTTTTGCAGATAGTTTTTCTCAAATAATCTTTCTGCAGGTTACTCAGACTTGTTTCTTCCATGCTGAATGATCACTCATTGCCAGACAAGTCACCTCAGCCCCTCCCAAGCAAGAAAGGTCAACATTTTGTTGTTTTATTTCACCTCACCCATTTCCCAGAATTAAAGCTGAGGTATTTTCATTTTTTTCTCGGGTCCGTGAGTCTCAAGTTGAATCAGGAATATTTGTTTGGGGACCTCATATCCTTGTTTTGCTCCAACTACCTTTGATTTTGGAGTCAAAACACCATCTGACTTCAGAACTCCTCATGTACTGCTCAGAAGTTCCAGAATTATGTCAGGAAAATGCTATGTAATCTAATATATAGAAAATTAAGTATTGCCATTGACATATGAGTAAATTTGCACTTATAAAAAGCAACCAGAGAAGTTAGTGAAGTACCATCTCATATCTCCTCTCCAACAAGAGGGAGAAAAAGAATTTCACATTTTTCCTGCTAAACTAGCAAATATTTAAGTAAATGTGTAAAAAGTGTAATTTTGAGATGTTGCAGTTAAACAAGGCAACACCTGTTCTTGTAGTTGCTTGTATACATACAGGATTAGGGAAAAGAAACACAAACAAACAAAACACAAATCCAGCAGAAAAAAATGCCTAACATGATATGTTTGGCTTTTACACAGGTAATTCTGTGTCTCTGTTAGGACCAAGGACCCCCTTCTTTTTCTTCTGTTCCTGCAAAGTTTTAATTTTCTGTCAGCAATATTTATCCTAGGTTTGGCCCAGCCAGGATAAAACCATATAGTCATGGAAGGCAAGACCACAGCTGTTCTCTTGCTGCTTCACAATGCTGCCAAATTAGATAGTGTTCTGGATAACAGCTTCTAAATATCTCTGAGTGTGAAGTCATGTTTATCTCTGCACTGGTGCTTTGAGTTGTCATATCACCCTGAAATTGCCTAGAGACTAATCTTCTGCAGCTAAATCTGTCAGTTCCTCTCACTGAACATCCTACTGCCTGGTCCTTCCTCACCTGACTATGGATCTGTCTCACATGGATCAAAGTGGATACAAAGAATACATCACTGGATCCTTAATTGTGCTGCTGCTTTCCTAAAGAGAAGAAGGATTTTTTCTAATTACCCTGTTTTAGCAACTGGTTTTGATGACATGCGTTCCTATACCCTCTCCCCAGCTAACTTTATTTCAGAGCCAGTAATGCAACCCTTTTGGTGCCAGCCAGCCCACTCCCTTGCCAGCCTGTTGCCATTGCAGGTGAGCTCTCTCATGCTCTTGGGAGACTTCAGGGCTTTGGAAACTGCAGCAGTGATTTTGTGGTGCACTCTGCTTCCGTGTGCCATCAGTTAACTTTCTCCACTGCTGGCACTGCCTGGATGCAGAGGGGAAGACCAGACAAACAGAAGTCTGCTTTCCAGAGACCAGGTTGCATAACCCACCCTGGTGATGCATGTCTGGGATGTTCTGACTGCCTCTGTACCGAGTCCACTGCTGAGTATAACATGAGGGCTGCTAAATGCCATTTATAGACCATCCCTAAATTATTTTTCTAAAGTTGAATGCTTTTTCTAAAGCTGTGGCCACACAGCTTTCTAAACCTAATAAAGGCTTCCCAGAAGTGGGAATTCTCACTCCACAGCTCAGAGGCTGGAGGTTGGTTGGGGTACACCTGAAGAGGAAGGCAAGAAGAAGGGGAGTAGGGCAGGGGAGTGTGCAGAGACATTGGAATTTCTACTCCTGCAGCCAGGAAGCTGGGAGGATGGGGTGATGACCACCACTCCATTGCTTCACCTGAGAGTAGTAGCCACCAGCCTCACCTTCCCACAGTGACCCTGAAAGAAGAGCAGCAGCTATTCCAGCTCTCCCACTCTCCATCAATCACAAAGCCGGCAGCCATCACAAGTGTTTTACCTCCCTTCAGCAGCATGCTGCTTTGGGCAGGTACCTGCTTTGTCTGTTCCCAAAGGAGCTATGGCATGGGTATGAGGCTAAATTTGGCCATGTTTTACTGCTGATGTATTTTTGATGTACTAGTGACCTGTAAAAACCCCTGCCCAATGCTAGATGAGTAAATTCTTGTGACAGGTAAAAAAAAGTTGGTCTCCCATGGCAGTTTCATCTCTAGTGCTAGAATTCATTGGAGATTCATGGAGTAATGAGCCCCCTGTATAGTCCTTCCCCTGTGCCAAGGCACAGCAGAATGCAGGAGCAAATGGGGCCCCATTTCATAATCTGCCTACTGAGAAGAGGATGTTTGTAAAAGGAAATAGGTATAAAATATAAATGATTCTGTCACACTTCACACCAAAATTTTCTTGACTCTTTATGGACAAGCTGAAGCAATTCCATTTCAAGCACCACATCCCAATCTTTGCTGTAAATCAGGTGAACTTCCTCAAGTCAGTGAGCCTGTGTAAGCCCCTCAAAGCACAAGCTGCTGTTGCAGAGAGGGTGCACCAGACAACACTCCATTTTCACCTCCCAGGAGCATCCAGGTCAAGTGTTTTGAGTAGGGGAGGTAATCATGCTGCCTAGTTTTAAGCCCCCAGTTTAGGAGCTTGTATGGAAGGGTTGCTCTCCCTCAACAGGTAAAGGAGAGAGAGACATCTTCTTCCAGCCAGCAACCCAGAGTATTTGTCTTGTTCAGGTGCTATAGATCATCTTCTGAAAGAGCTCCATCACTTCACTGCCTATATGGAAAACTTAGGTTGATGTCTAAAATGGACCAAATGAGTCCTAAAATGTTCTGTCTTTCTACCCAGGGAGCTGTGGGGAGATCAGTCCAATCTAGGCTTCTAAAATAAACTCTTGAACTTGGTGGCTGTGGTTTGGCAGTATGCCTAACACATCTTTATCTGGATATCCCTGTTCTGAGCATCTTTTGTATCCTACTGACTACATACAGTAATAGGGGGCCAGCTATAAAGAAAGTTTGGGGAAATCTTGGCAGTGACGGGGTTAATTGGTCACTACTACACCTTCACAGTCCCCCAAAATAAAATCCTAGAAATTCTTTTAAGGTGGCTCCTGTAAAGAGCACCAAACAGGAAGGTCTTTCTCACTGCAAGTATTGTCACAGGTATGTATAGTTACCAGGCTGCTTTGTAATGTTCTGGTAATGCTAAAGAACCCACACCTTGCCTCTTCACACCAATGCCTGTCTCAAGGAAAAGGCAGAATATTAATGTTTAATGGAGATGATGAAAAGCTATAAGCTGTTGATTTGCTTACAAATAGAGGACATTAAATTTTGTAACTATTTGTGTCTGTTGGTAACTGTAGCTCTTCTTTGGCTCTTCATTCTCTATATGGGCACAAACGGACATGAACAAATGGAGATGATCAGTGAATCACATGATAAAACGCACAGAAGGTCAAAGCAGTGGCATTTATTGCCATCATCTCTCAGAGAATATATGAAGCATTAAAAGTCTGATACTGTACCATATTCCAGTCACAGAGATTTTAACGAGCACAAGTAACGGCATCAAATGAATCTCATCTAATGACAGGAGCAATAACAAGAACAAGAAAAGGTGCGCACCACAGCCTCCTTGAACATGATCTGACATGGGTGGTTTACAGTCCATCTCAGAAAGTGGGGGCTGTAGCAACATATTAAGGAATGCACAACACAACCAAGCTGGTTAGTCATTACTTATTGCACAACAACTGCTGTTGATTGCTACTACTAGATGTCAGATGCATTGTTGTCCCAGGTTGCACCTTTTTTCCTCACAACAGTCATGAAATTTCTGTTGGCAGATAGTGAAAGCTGCCACAAATAATACAAGGGAAGCTAAGTGTAAATCTCTATGGTGAATCCACAATTACTTCAGAAGAATAGAGTAAACAATGCAGCTGACAAGATTCATATCTATCAGCTCTTCTTTAATATCATTATTTTGTATAATATGTTGTTGCAACTCAGAAACATGGTCAATCCAGGCATATCATCTGTTTGCAGGCATCAAATCAAAGGTGGCATAAATGCTTTTAGTTTTATAGAATCTCAAGGATGCAGAGCAGAGTAATTCTATGCAGCATTGACTAGCAGAAGTTTGGAATTCCTCTGCAGGCTCCTTTCCCCTGAACTTCTAGATGTGACAGAGCTCAGTAAAGCAAAGACTGAGCTGCAGATTTAACTGCCTGGCTCTGGCACAGAGAGCAATAATTGCAAAAGACTGTAAGAACGTATTATAGATTCCATCTCCCCACTTAACACAAACCAAGTTGCATTTTCATCATTAACAATAATCAAAGTGTACTTTAGTTTACTACAAGCCTGCCCTGACTTAGTTGGGATATTATTTGCCTTCATGAGCAAATAACTGCTTGAAGAAACTATCTGAATACAACCAAGGGTTTGCAAATCTTAATTTGCTCCCCTTAATAATCAGACCAAACTGTCACTTAAAGCCCTAGATTATTGTGTTTTAAATTGCATTGCACTAACATTTAGCCCAAGCTGGAAAGCTTTCAGATAGTGTTACTTGCTCTTCTGTCTGCTGTGCTGGCACTAGGGCCAGCTGCAGGCAGAAGAGTGCAGTAATCTGCAGGTTGTACCTACCTGAGGTGCCTTTTTTGTGTTGTTCAGGTTTCAGAGCAGGACAGCAGCCACCACACAGTGCTTCATTTGGGGATTGTGGCCTTTTCAGTGCTTACACTAGTGCCAGTGCTGTTGGGTTTTATTTAGTATGATTCTGACCAAACCTGGCATGTCAGAACCTTTTTGTCTACAGGTTGCCCCAACACACTGCATGTCATTTGAACTGTGCTCACACACAGTACTGTGATTTTCTGTGATATCTGGTATTAGTCTCTCTGCCTATAGACTTCCATAATTTATCATCATTTTGTCTCTGCCCTGAGTAATTCTCAGGTTTATGTTTTCTACTCAAAATGTGTTTATTGTATTCAATTTTATATTGCTCCAAGGTGAATCTCCACTTATTTCTAATCATTACTGACTTCTTTAAGTGAAAATGTGACAGGCAAGCTCATTTATTTCACTTTCTGAGGTCAGTCTCATGTTCTCAGCTGTGTCATTAAGACATTCTGCCATATAGAAGCTCTTGAGTTATGACTCTACCTTCAGTAGTGGCATCTACTCCATATCCTTGCCTTGTACTTATAAGAAATTTAAGGCCATGTGTCACAAAGATTCATCCAGCAAGAACCAAACTTGTGATCTTTGGTGTTTAATGCATGAACTCTTATTAATTGCAAAACTCAAGTAGCTTGGTCAAAACTGAGTCAAATTTATCTTTCTTTGGCCAAAGAAATACCAAACATATGTGTGAATCAAGGAGAAAAGATGTCATGACATCCTTTGAAAATCCTGTGAGGAACCTACTGGGTTGTTGTCAATAAATAATTTTGAAAGGGCTGTATGTAATAGCAGCCATTAGAAGTCCAAATTCACCTGCACTTGTAGAGTCTGATGTGCAGCACATTTTCTGAAAGGGGAGTGCTGGACTATCTCTGAACTAGAGGTCAACACTGATTATCTCATGTCCACCAATAAAAAGCTAGTCCTGAAGTGCCAAATTACCTTCAGTATTGATTCTCTTTCAACCAGTGGTGACTCTGGTGTCATTTCTATCCTGCTGCCCAGGACCTGTTTTGAAATGCTGTCCAGGGATGTCATAAGCACCTTCTGCTTGCAGTCATTGCCAACTCATTATTTCCAAGATGGATGCGTTGAATTTCCAAGATGGTGAAGTGAAGGAGCCTTGTTCACAAACACAAATGACTGTTTGCATGTTCACTTTTTGAAGAAAAGTGATGACAGACACTATGGTTTACCATTGTATTCAGCCTAAGAATCTATTTGTTTGCTTGTCTTTCAATGGACAAGGTGAACTTGAGTGCCATCTCTGGCACAGCCAAATCCTCAGAAAAGCTGTGACTGGTAATACACAAAACTGTCTGCTGACATTGCTTGTATATTGTTTGTGTGATGCATGGCAGGACCGTGGTCACCATTTTGGTAGCAGGATAATGATGAGTTTTGACAAAATAAAAGCTGTGTGCATTTGAAGGACCTTTGTGCATGGCTGTACTTGTGCTTAGCTCCTAACCACAGCCTGTTCTGATACCAGTGGGAATTTGTTGCCTAAGCCTCAGGCAGCTCAAACAATTTCAGCCTCCTTTTTCCCAGACCACTCATGAAGCCAGAGGGAGTTCATAAGCTTAAAACATTTTTGTGGAACATCAGTTTCACAGGCCAACTGATAACCCCTCAGGAGAGACCACAGGTTGGGAGCCTCTTGCCAAAGCTTTACTGAGAATGTGCTCTGTACTGACATGTCAGTATAGGAGGAAGAGAAAAAGGAGAAATGGGACAGTGCTCAGCCCCACCTCTTAAGTACAGATGATGCACACACATATACTTCTTTTACTTAAACACCACAGACTCACAGATATCAGTAGGACTGCAAGTGGGCTTCACTGACACTTTGAAGCAATTTGGACAGGGCTCTCTTTTACACGCTAAAGATTGTTTAAAAAAAAGCTAAAGCTGTGTGGTTATGCAGCCTCTACCAGGGTACAGATAATAATGAGAATAATAGTAACCTTTCAAAGGTGAGGAATTGCCACAGGTGAGGTTGGGGGTTTAATGGGAAGATGAGGCTAATTTAATAACGCTCAAGCACTGGGCATTAAAAGCCCAGTTCCCTTGGGTTGCTTTATACTAGACTGCAGATGTAAAGAAAGTAGGAAGCCACTGAATCATCTTCTCTTTGGAGCAGGAAATTCACCCAACACAGGACACAGAGGTTGTCATGCGACAAGGTTGTATAATCTTATGAGCAAGGCTGAAGAAATTAGAAATATGTCAGCTCTGTCAGTGTATCCCAAAGATACTTCCTCCAATTTATGACAGCCCTGAAGATTTGAGTGTAGGCCAAGGTTCTCCTATTACTAGCCAACCAGGGAATTTGAAGGTCACAAGCCCATTGTAGTGCTTCCACTTGTTATTCCATTTTTTTATGCCTTTTATTTGACTATAGCAGAAGGTTTCTCCTCAGGTGTATTTTGCTCTTCTAGCCTAGGGAGTACAGGTACTTTAAGATTGGAAAATATCTGGTCAAACTTCTGAGGCAATGAGAACTGCATGTAAAATTTTAAGACTGCACACAATTCTGCCTTGTGCTTTCCTATGGCTATATTACATACATTTATTGAAATTCAATTTGTAGTTAGGGAACAAGAGGATTTTTTAAGGCACTTTATTGCTGCAGGTAATAGAAAAGACATAAATCTGCTAATGCTAAAGTTTCTGGACAGTGATACTCTAAGCAGTTTTTACTGGGGGAGTTTTACCAACCATGGGAAATCTCAGACAAATGCCATAAAATGTTTTCTTTCACACATCCTCTGAGTCATTGTAAAAAAAAAATAAAAAGAGGTTAAATTGCTATACTCTTTTTTATTTAATTTTGTCTCTCTCAAGTCTTGGGAAAGTCACAAGAGCATGTATCAGCATACTTTAATTCAAACAACGGAGGATGGAGAGACATTTTCTAGAACTTTTACTCATAGTAGAAAGTTCCTTTGCAGATATTTTCCTGAAAATAGCCCAGAGCAGTAAATGATAGAATTTCCCTTCTGTGAAAGAGCTGTCTCTGAACACAGGATATCAGAGTTGTCGCTGTATGCAGCTGCAGTACTTCCTAGTTATCAGACAAAGTATTGCTTCCAAAGTAGCCTGCAGTGGTTGTCAAAGGTTCCGTGCTATTAAATGGTAATGAGACCTCCCACTTCTTTTGTCTCAATGCATGAGAAGATGCTCTCCGACAAGCACTAGGCATGGTAATGCCTTGCTGGAACAGGTGCACTGCTGTCTAAGGCTGAAGAAAGAGGAGTCTTCAACCTTTCATGGCTCTTGGAAAGAGGAGTGGGCATGGAATTCTATAAACAAGTACAGCATGGCACCATACTTAAGGAGAAATGAACAGCAGCTTCATACTCAATAGTTAACACTTCTGAGATCAATACAGCAAAAATGGACACAAAAGGAGAGTCTTGCTTTGAGAACTTTGGGGGAAAAAAAGAGCCTGGTGTAGATGGGGAAACTGAGACTCATTTCCTCAGACCATGCAAGTTATCTAGGAGAATTAAAGTCTTAGTGTTGGGGCCACTGAAACACCTACCACAGACCAATTGAGAGCTTGGCACAACCGTGCTGCCAGACTTGAAAGCCATTCTGTCCATGAGAACTGTATGTTCTAATGTAAGTGACAGGCATGAGTGAGCAGGGAGGCAGGAGGCTGTGGCTAATGGAGGGCAATCCTAAACTTCTTGGGGCTTTAGATGTGCTGCTCCTGCGCCTGCAAGCTGCTGCATTTCCGAGTTCATTGAATGTTTTGGAAAGATAGTCATGTGTAAGGAGAAATTATGCTTTATTTATGTTTAATCCATTCTCCTGCCTTTCTCTGGTGTGTGATTGCTTCAGAGTTGATCCATTTCCTAGCAGTGACTTGCGTGCTATGTGGTGGGGCTCCACCACACTGCTTTTGGGAGCCAGTCACCCTCAGCTGCCTTTCCAGTCCCACTGCACTCACTGATCATGGAGAAGGTGACTTCTGGGGGGCACACCAGAGACCAGCTTGTTTGTATGTAAATCAAAGGAAAAGGTGCTCTGTAATGAAATATACAGTAAGTCCCTCCAGCTGTGCTGCTCATGTTCTCACCATGGCCCCTTTCCTTATTCCTCCTCTCCATCTTCTCCTACGTTCTTGCTGCATCCTGTCCCTAGTTAACTTGTCAATTCTTTAAGATGAAGATAATCTTTCCTAAATATTGTACTTACTCAGCATGACAGAAGCTTGAGAACCTCTGGGCTCTCCTGTAATGAATGTAATATATAATAATAACAAGATGTCATTGAAGAATGAGCCTGGCACTGCGCAGAATAATTGAGAGTAATGTTAGTTTTTAGCAGGAACACTTTTTTTGCTCAGTGATATATACATTTTGTCAGAAACAAAAATTATCGAAATTTTCAGATTTTCCCCTTCATTTATGTCACTGCTTCTTTTCTCCTCCATTTTATTATGTTAGATTTTTTCCAGCTCCACTCTAATACATGAAAGGGGTAAAACTGTAACACCAAGATAGACTTGGTGTTACCAAGATAGAGGGTTTAAGCAGCATCAAAAAGAAGGTAAATACTGAAATTCCTCATTTCTAAACATTTGTTTTTATGTCATTTTTCAACAAAAGTGTTATAAGTGAAATATTTGCACCAGTTATAACAAAATTTATTGTGAGTAAATATATGTCTCTTTTCTCTTTCTAGTCCCTCCCTAGTAGCCATCCATTTTCTCCCTCTGTCTTTTTCTATTTTCCTGCATCTTCTTACCTTTCTTGCTTTGACCTGTACATGCAAACACTCACTGACAGATATTTTGACTGATGCTTTGTCTCTGCACAGCAGAGGCTAAAGCTGAGCCTAGATTTTACACCTCTGTGTATTCTTCCAAGCTCCTGTCTAGCCTTTGAGACACTCACAGCTACACAAAGGCCAACGGGAATATAAACATTCTTTTTAATTTCTTTGGTATCTCCTCCAATAACAATAACAACAACAATCTTTTCTCTTTTCTCTTTTTCTGCTTTCCCAGAAGTAACAAAGAAGTCATTGTTTTCACCTTTAAACTGGCAAGTTCCAGAGGGAGAGAAAGACAGGGAAAATCCCTACTGACAAAAATAGTACTATAAATTATTTTAATTATTACAGTTAGTGATACTGAGCCAATACCTAAGAAGCCCTCTTGAGAGCTAGGGGCCCCTTTGTGTTCTGGGATGATACACAAAAGGACTCTGCTCCAAAGAGTTTCTTTTTTTTCCTTTAAGGAATTTCTGGCGCTGATTGGATGTTGATGAAAAGTGCTGGCTTGGCAGCAATAGAGAGGAAAGTCTTCTGTTCATCTGCAGACAGTGCAAGTTTCCCCTTTCATCTGTCTTGCTGGCCATCAATGGGGCCCTGAGAGCCAGTCAGTTTTCCAGGTTGCTGGGTGAAGCCCAGTGTGCAGGTTCTGGCTGATTTGTGGATCACAGTGCAAGTTTTCTCCTCATGGGGGGAATTAAGGTCACTTGAGCTTATGTCCCAGCCAGAGCTGAAGGCAGACGTGGTGCTGTCAGTAACACAGAGAACAGGCATGTAGGTGTGTGAACACCCCAGTGTGTATGCACAGGGTGTGTTTCCTGACCCCACTGCTCTGTGGGCTGTTTTTCCATTTACTCATCTTCATCCTCAGGCTTCACCCTCTTCATACATGCCACATGCACCTACAAGCTTGCTACCTTTTCAAAATGTTTTTAGAGGATTTGAAATGCTGTGTATCTATCCTCTGCAGTGTGGTGCTTTCATTTGTGTAACCACAGTGAGACCAGTGTACCAAGCCAGCTTAGCTCTGGAATTCCTTCTTAAGGGGATACTGGTTTGAACCTTGAGATACCAGAAGACACTTTCCTGCAGGTGCAGAGGATGCAACAGGAGGGAGGCAGGAAAAGTCACTGAGGAATGGAAGAGGAGACTTCTCTATCACTTATAGACACCTTGGTAGGAAAGCTGAAGCATTTCCTCCTTCATGTTCACAAACCCATCTCAGGTTTCACACGGGTAGCTGGCTTAATGCAGCTGGCTCTGACAGAATATGGAAAATAGTGACAATAATTCTGTCCTGCAGAGGGACTGTACCTTAACTTAAGCATCTTACCCTTAAAACTAGGACAAAACTTGCATTTACAAGAAACAAAGAAATATCTAGCAGAATTAAACATACAATTGTATGAGCAGGTTTTCTTTTTTTCAATAGCCATTCTTACTCTTAATCTTTCAGTGCCCAAGATTTCTTTTGTTTGCATTCCCTTGCTTTGAGTAACCTAAACCATTTAGCCTCTGGTTATACTAAGTGGTTTTTAAATGGAAAATAGGAGCTCAAATTTAGCAGTCATTCATTAATTTCAAAGAAATGCAATGTGGTTTTTAATATATGCTGTACTTTTTATAACTGGTGAACTTTTAGGAATTGAAAGTGTTAAATGAATTAGACGGTCCAGTGAATCTTTTCCAGCCCAGTGTGTTGCTGGGATTTGGACCTGGTCCATTGCATTTCTTTGAAGCTCTTACTGCTTCTATATTTTGTTTTCTAATAGCCTAGTTAAGACAAAGAACATTTCCTTCAGAGCTTCTAGTCAGCTCTGCATTTCACTTGGCTTCTGTTTGATTTTTGGACTGTTTCTAATTGATTTCCATTAATAAGGTAAAAACTCTGGTTGGCTTTTTTTTTTCCCCTGGTGCAAAAAGAAACAAGCAATATGAAACATAAAGTTTATTTGGATTCCATCCAAACAGTTAACTCCTTTTAGTTTATCCCCAGAAGAAGTTCCTTTGGGGATGAACTATCATTTCATCAGTAGTTTCTCTTCTGCTTCTGTATTTCTTCAATTAAAACTCATTTCACAGAGTGAACTTTGTTGCCTTTTCCTGTTAGAGTTCCACACTCCAGGGGTATAACACTCCAGCATTATACTATGATCAGAAATTTTGCTGCATTTTGCATTCTCAGCACATTTTCTCCTTCCTGTAAATTATGCATATTTGTATTTATTCATAACTTAGTCCATCCTAATTTCCAGCTATTTACATAGCCACAGAATCTTAATTTTATTCTTGATACCATTTCATCCTTTTTCCTTGACTGACTAGAGGGAAAAAATTAGAAAGCAGACATGATTAAAACTGCAAAACTCAATTAGAGCAAATTATGAAACATGATGTAATAAAGAAACGATTGCAAATATCATGTCCTGTTACTTACTATATATATATTTAAGTTGCTATGCACTTTCATGCATTAAAGATTATTGCAGTAAATATTTCTGACCTAGCACCTGGAGTCAGCACCTGCAATAGAGAGATTTGCTCTAGTATTATTCCTGCTTTCCTCAAGGCCCACTGGAGAAGAACCTGGTTTATAAGGAGAAATATATTTAGATAGAATCAATTTTCCTTTCCATGCATGAAATTCTGGCTCTGGCTCTGGTAGTATTAGGTTATGCCAGTCCCCTGGATTATTCCCATCTTAAACTCTGAATTATGTGAGGCAGGCCGAGCGTACAGAAGAAAATGGTATTTTCATCAGCAAACAAAATATTTTCTCATCTGAGTGGGAGCATTTGAATGCATTCTCACTGCAGAGGGTTGCCATATATATTTTTGTTTTGCAGACTGTCTAGTGCAATTCCCCTGCAGTGCTAATGCAGGCAGACTCCATGCCAGGGCTGGGTGGAGTAGCAGAACTCAGCAGGCAGACAGGGCCAGCAGGGCTCCACTGCCCCATCGCTGGGGGGTGAGCATGGCTCTGCCTGCAGACACGTGGACAAATCCTTCCCCACAGCACAGGGCAGTGCCAATCCCCCAGTCCCTCAGTCCTCCTTGAGAAGCCCCAGGTCAGAGGCAGTGGCCACTTCTGCTTCAGGCAAACTCCTTCTCTCCCTTTTCTGACCTTGCCTGTGTTTGTGGAGGAAGATCATTTGGCAGCAGCACAGCACTGTCAGAAGCTCACTTGTGAGTGCCCTCTGTGCCTTTCCTGGGAACAGCAGGAGCTGGGGGAGGAACAGATTTCACCTGCACTGGCACAGTGTGACCAACCTGGCAGCTTGCTCTTCCCTGACCTACTTCAACAGCAATAGGCACTCGGACTCACTAGTCCTGGGTGCTGCAATTCTCTGCTAGCCTAGCAGGAAAGTTGGCTTAGTAGTGCAGGGAGATGTTAGGTGGAGAAATAATGTGAGCATCAGGCAATACCTTTCCTGGTTATGTCCTTGAGGACCCGCCTGGGTGACACAAGACATGCACAGCTGTCACTTGCTGTCGTCACTTGCACTGACACTCAGCATTTGGTGGAGGATGCCAGGAGCTGTGCCAGCCGTGGTGAGGCTGTAACATGCCTTCTCTCAACATGACTTGGGACAAAGGCTTTCTCTCTCTCCAGCTTCACCTGCTGCTTGCCTCCTGACCACCAAAAACCCTCCTTCACGGCCCTTGTGCTCCCTGGTGAAGTCCTTCATTTGGCAAATACTAATACTGTGTGTCAGTGGAGGTCCTCACTTCTTCTCTGGTTTATTTTCTAGAGGGTGGCTTGTTGCTTGGTCTTTTTTAATGCTACTGGTAATTTCATGTTTATAGTGTTTTTATGGCCTTCATGATGTATCATCTCACTGTGACCTCACAGAAAGCCTGTGTGTCCTTTTCCCCCACGTGATTAATCATTTTAATAGAGGCAAGAGAAAGAAAGCAAGGAATTTGTGGATAGTGGTTTTCCTTGTTTGGTGTAGGGAAGTATTTCATTGTGGGTCATTAAGATTCGCTGTAGCATAACTCAGTAATTACATAGAAAAAGGAGTCATGTGCTTGTGGGTAGTGTGAACTGAAATTACAAGCCATGTGCAAACCTCTGAGTCACCTCTGCTGCTCCTCAACACAGTTGAGTCCAGACAGGAAGTACTGAATGAGCAAATACAGTGCTTAAAACCATCTATCCCAGACTTCTCAGAGGGTGCTCCTTGAAAAACTATCCATAAGCAATTTTAACAGGGTAGATTTAATGAATGGGCTGAGAAAGGCACATATAAGCCTCCCCAACTAGCACTTCTTGACCCCCGATGCCTACATCATATGGCATGGCTAGGGAGTAAATAGTGATAGTAATGGTAAATAATGATATTAGTGTAGGAACCGATCTGGCCATTAGTTGTAAAATACAATGCCACAGAATCCACACACCAGGGATCCCATCATTCATCTTCACAGTACTTCCTAAAAGAAACTGAAATCTTACAGAACAAAAACATGGGCATTTTGCTGGCAAAGAAATGAATTTTAAAACCCAAAAATACCCCAGCTGTCAGATGCGCAATGTTTTTAGGGAATTTATTACTGTCACTTCTATTTATGATACACAAAGTTTGCATACTTGATACATGGCCAAACTACAGATCCTTCCACCAGTTTGGACTCCAGCAACCACTTTTCTGGCCACTTGCATCCTGTCAATAGCCAGTCTTGTGTACTCCATGCCAGGAGTCATGGTCACAAAACCATCCCACCATTGCTCTTGTATGGAGCAGGTCTGATTATTTGTTGTTGTAAACAAATGTATTCTTTCAGTTCTTCTAGTGGACAAGTGTGAGCACCTGATAAATCTGGGTGGGGAAGGAAATTTCTTCGCATGCTGCAGTGCACTGGAAGAGTTTACAAACTTCAGGGCTGCTGGGGTAGTGCCCTGGAAAGTCGACACTTTTATGCATTCAGAGACCTATGAAACATCAGGCACAGATCAGGATTAGGAGTGAAATGGCAGAAAGGGATGGATATGGGCATCTTAGTCTGTGATAGGAAAGGAGGTTCAACATGTTGTCAGAAAACCTGACTCAAGGATGGTTGCCAAACACCACAGAGATATTGGCTCTTATTTTCAGCCCAGGTTTTATACAGCACTGGAGTCCAGAGAGGATATAATTTTAGATCAGTGAAGGCAAGGCTGAATGCACAAACAAAAACATACTCCTAACAAACAATATCTCTGTTGAGCATTGTTGTGCTGGGTATGAAGTGTAGCTGCTATATCCATACCAGATCTGTTAAATATCTAGAAATTATTCATCTGTGATAACTAATGAGGGAAATAAGATAATTAATTTCAGTGTATCTTGCAACAGGGAAGCTGTCTGGCAAAATATGCCAGACAAAATATTCATACAAAACTGTGTCATTAACTTACATGTTTAGTTCATTCACATTCTTAACCATGAATAAAAAGGAGAAATTAAATTACAGTCTTTAATTGTCTGTATAATTCTTCTTAATGAGTACATTCTGGAGTACCATAACAGAGGTTTAGGTTTATGAAACAGAGATCTGTCTTCCCTTAATAAGAAATCACGAGGTGATACTGCAATACTGGTTAATTATTGGATACCCTTTCACTGTGAATTAAAGGTCTATGCACATGCAAGCTTGTAGAAGCAAAACGATGTAACACTTTAAAGTACATATGTTATCAGAAAACTGAGAGGGTTAGGGGGAAAAGCCAGGAACTGATGGGAAAATAAATGAGATTAAAAGTAATGGAGATAACTGTGGTAACAGTAGATCCATTAAAGAATGTATCATACAAGAGTCACAAAGGTAATGGGACTGCACACCTGCTTAAAAATAAACATGCAGAAGTGGTTTGCTGGCTCAGGACAGAGTGCTTAGGTGCGGCAGAGCCAAATCCATGGTCAGTGGAGGTGGGAGAACTTCAGTCATTGCCACCTTTCAACTCTGTATATAAACAGAGATGAGAATAAGTGTGTTTAGAAGCTGAAAGTTAAAATGTTATGAGATGTCAATGAGACTTTTCCCTCAAGTGTGTACAGCTGTAGGCTACCACCTTGCCAAAGCTCTTAGTCGCTGCCTAATTCAGGCATGAGGGAATTGTATCCAGTTCAGGTTTGTCTGTCAGCATCAGCATGTTCTCACCTGTGCATATCTCCACAAAGAGCCCAGCCATGGGTTTTCATGCTGCCTCTGGGCTGAGAAGGATTTCTCCCCATGTGTCTGCAAACTTGCACTTACTGCTCCTTCAGCCTCTGCACTGCAGTGTCTCAGGGATGGGCTGGGCAGCTGCTGAGGCCATTGCTTATTGGATCCATCTCTAGGGTTCACTGCCTAGTATCCTCACCCCTTTGTCTCTTATGGTACACTTGGACACAAGCTCTTCAGGATTAGAGCTCCTTGAGGGTCAGATGCAAGAAAAGCAATGGATTAAGTGTTTTGTTAATCTTGAGCCTAGGTGAATCAGTATGAAGTGAATCAGTGAAGAATCACAGTCAGTTTGCTCCCAGCTTTATTTGAGGTGAGGTTTTAAATTCAAGCATACTTCTTACCTATATATATCTTGGACATATAACCTGGGATGTTGGTTCAGTGGTGTGCCCACACCAGCTTTCACTTGGCTCATAATGGCAAACCCAATAGATTAATTGGGAAGGGGCTTCAGGACAGGTGAAACACTCATGGGATCTAGGGTGGCACATCTCCAGCTGGATCTGAGTTGCCCAGTGTGCATGTCAGTGTCCTCAGGGAGTTACAGCTGCACAGTGACACAGCCAGATCCTCCTCACCAGTGCTGATTTACTGCTCCTTAGGGAGACTGAGGGCAGCCTCCTTAAGGAGTAGTAAATCAGTGGGCAGACTTGTGGGCCAGAGTGACCACGCAGACCATTACAGGGGATGGGGGAAAAGGGGGAGGTATCCTTGGGAAGACCAAGGTCAGCGTGCTGTTTAAAGATGTTGCTGCAGCTCTGTGATGACACTAAAGCTTACAGCTGGTTTCAGGCTGAGGCACTGAGCCTGGCTTAAGAGATTTTTTTAACTCAGTCTCTCCTTCCAAGCAATGCAGTGTCCTACTCTTGCTTGAGGCTTTGGTTGTCAAGCTGCCCTTGAACAGATCAAAGCGACTGTTGGTAGGTATAACTTGTATAATTCAAAAATCTGCATCATGTGTAGAAAAAAGTTTTGGGATGTGACTAGGAAAGAAAAAAATAAAGACGTTTCTTTATTGTAATAAGCTGCTGGCTCAGAACTGCTCCCAGAGGCGTATGATGCTCTTCTGCTTGCTTTGGTGAAGCAGCAATATATTTTGTTGAGGTCTGAGCCAACTCCCTGCAGCTTTGGGCCATTACTGAATTAGAGCCAATAAAGAGCATGCCCTCTTTTCTTTGCCTGCAAGTCAAATCTTAGTGGGGCTCAGTAAGACATTAAAGTAATCCCTGATTAAATTAGATTTCTCTGAGCATAACGTCCAGAATACGGTGGATGACAAACCCACCCTCTAAGCAGTCAAATCCTACTTCCTAGCAAAATCATAGGCAGGAAAGAATGTATTGTTATAGAGCCTCAAGGAGCAAAAGGCACTGTTATCAATTTTCACTTGCAAATGCTTCACCCTCACTAGTAACTAGAGGAATGACTGCCACGAGGCAAGGACTACAATCTAACCAGCATCTGATAAAGGCACACCAACAAGCCCTGCTTCCTCACCAGCCTCCTTGTGTGCCCTGTACCACAGCAGAAACCAGCCTGCTTGCTGAAGCTTGCTAATGCTCAAAGGAAGAAGTTGATATTGTTTATGTTCCACATTCTTCCATTGCTCAATATCCAAATATTTCACAATGTAGATCCAGTTTCAAAAGTTCATTTAAGAGAGAATTCTTGTTCCAAGCCCAGTTCCCTGTTGCAGCCTGAATCCCAGAGCCGGTCATGTGCAGCAGTTGGCTCATGACTTTCTGGAGATGCTGCACCACTGATTTTATAAACAATATATATAGTGGGAAATAGATGAATATGTTTCCTATTTGAATAAATTTAATCTGGCAAATGTAATTCACTACAAGAATGCCTGTTGCTCATGGTTTCCAGAGCATGCTGTGCAGCTTTCCCAGGGAGAACCCAGGGACAAATCTGTCTCTGAACAAACAAAACTCCCTTGCACGTCTGTTGGAGCAATGCCAAACAGAGAGAAGTGTTTGATCCTGGAGTCTGATTCCCCACAGACCAGAGAGCGAACTCTGACCTGAATAATGGAAAGCAGCACTGGCTCTCAGCAGCTAGGCTGCATGCAAGGAGGCTCTGGTGTGGTAAAGATAAAAAATTCCAGCACTGACAGGAGCTGCTGCCTGGCTTGTCTGGCATGCAAGAGAGGGGTGAGTGCTGCCACACTCACAAATACTGAGGGGACATTTAAGCCTGGCTCCTTGTGGGAAAACCAAATGAATTCCTGTCAGGAACAGTCCCTGGCAGCAGCAGGAGACACCTAAGGAGCCCTAGTCAGAGCGTGGGTTCACTTGACATACATCCCTGAACATACATCTGAGCTCCTGCTCAGTGCTGTGCTCAAATGTTGCTCCTGCTAGCAGCGACAGTCTCAAGGGTTCCGTGGGGTAAATCCTCTCCTTGGCCCAAGTGACAAGTCAGTTCAAAAGGCTGTACTGAAACCCCTTTTACTGCACAGCAGTCCAAAAGAACTACCTGACACTACCATTTCTCCAGGACCTGATGGTGGCTGTGGAGGTACCCAAGTGCAGCATGAGCCATTTGATGGTCACGTTGTGGAAAAGCATGGTCTTTCTTGGCTTTTGCAAGGCTCTTCTGTGTGCTTAAAGTGGAGCAGAGTGTAAATTTTTTTTGTCAGTATCAGGTTAAAATTAAAATGTATTTATTGTCCGGTAACGTAGGCTTCATGCTCCAGTTCTGCTCCTGCCCAGGCTTCCCTTTGCCTACTCTGCTGTTTTCACCAGGAGATAAGCAAATTGTTCCCTGTCAATCTACCTGATTGCCTGTAGGTCTGATTTCCTTAAAGATCCTCTAATTCCAACCCCCTTGCCATAGGTGGGGACACCTTCCACTAGGCCAGCTTGCTCAGAGCCCCGCTCAACCTGACCTTGAACATTTTCAGGAACAGAGTGTCTACAATTCCCCTGGGCAACCTGTGCCGGTGCTTCACCACCTTTACACTATATAATTTTTTTCCTAATCTCTAATCTAAACTTACTCTGTTTGAACCCACTCCCCCTTCTCCTGTCACTACATGTTCTTGTCAAACAAACGCTCCTCTCCAGCCGTGCTGTAGATCTACTTCAGGTATTTGAAAGTCATAATTAGGTCACACCAAAGAAGCCACCTCTTTTCCAGGCTGAACAAATACAATTCTCTCAGCCTTTTCTCACAAGAGATGTGTTCCATCCCTCTAAGCAACCTGACTGTTCTCCTTTGGGCTCACTGCAGCAGTCCAATCTGTGCTGGGGACCCCAGAGCTGGATGCAGAACTCCTGATGTAGACAACAGGGAGATGTACACTTCTTACCAGATTTTTTATTACAGTCTTTGGAGATTTTCAGTGTGGGAGGAAGCTTGTAATGTTTCCAAGTCTGAATTTTAAAGACATTTTGATGAGTGGCTAGTATTAAAAAATGTTTATTTGAAACTTGGGTGGGAGTGTGCTGTTGGTGCTTGGAAATGGGTTAATTCTGCCCAGGTTTTCTGGAGAGCTTGGATGAATGTGTCACTCCAGTGACCCTGTGAGAGTTTCTCCTGAAACAAATGGGTCTAAAGGAGGTCAAAATGAGGGTGACATCCTACGGCAGCCTTGTGTTCATCAAAGTCCCTTCTGTTGCCAACAGTGCCAGTGCCACCTCTCTCCCCTGACTTTCCCAGAACTGCTTGCACAATCATGACCTTTCCATTTTCTCTGTGACCTTGAGAGCAGCTTTGGTGGGCAGAAACCTGAAGCCAGTACTGGGCAGAGTAGCAAGCCATTTCTTTTGAAGGCCCAGTGCTCTGAAAGCAGCTGGGATTTTCCATAAGATGGAACAGCAGTCTCAGTAGCTCGTACAGCTTTCATCTTAATTTTCTATTTTTAAACAACTGATACAGCCTCCTGTGTGTGTAGCACCTCTGTGGGCTGTGTGTGTGGAGGAGAGGGGTCCTAGCTGTGTGTTTTGTGCATGCACATACACACTCGCACATAGCCTGACCTTAATTATGCCTCAGGTCACATCTGTTCACCCCCAAGAGCCCAGCTTATCTCTTACTCCCATGAACGTGAATCCAAAACAATTCCACTCGTATGCTATGACATCAAATAAACTGCAAAACACTGAACTGGGCAAAACCAGACCAACTGGGTGTTTAGTTTTTCAAGATTGAAATAGAAGAAGTCTTTAATCTTTTAACAACCCAGCTTTTGGCCTTTGAACACTGCAAGCTGTGCAAATGTGCCACCTCCTTTGGGAAATCTAGCTTGCAACAATATTGCACCATTTCACAATATTATTTGTTCAGGCATTGAATGATATAGACTTAAGGAATAAAAAAAATAGAAGAATACACCAGTTAGCATGGCCTGTTACCTTTTCAGCCTCGAGAAAGCTTTTGCTTACAGACAATGGTGGCTTACAGCCAATGTTAACATGGCCTTTGACTTGCAGGCCTATGGAAAGCTTCCTCTGTCTTTCCCAGGAGGTGTGACTATGAACTATCACTACACTGCCATACAGTTCACAGGCCAAATATGGATGACATTGACTGACAGGGACTGGGCATGTAATTTTTCTTCACCTTTCTTTCTGAAACGGGGTATGACCAAGGGTCAAGAACTCCTATACATCTATGTTGCATCTTGGCTTAAATGGATTTTGCAGTTCAGAGGTTTCTCATATCCACAAGTCTCTTGATGCTGGAGAAGATCTCTGATTATTTAAGAGAAAAGGAGAGGACTGCTCAGTATCTGAGACAGAATACAAAATCCCCACAAGCAATAATGCAAGTGCAATCCCATACTCCAGCTGCTTTACTGGAATCTCTGGCTCTCCTTCACATTCCTCCTATTTACTTGGTGTTAGACTTCACCTCTCTACTTCCCCTCTGCCTTCATCTCTCTTAAAACCTGGAGCACTACAAGTAGTTTCTCACCACATGCCTGTGAAGAGCAAAACAGACCCCTGACAGTGGCTGAGATCCCAAAAAGCCCAAGTGGTTGCTATCAATAACACCTTTGTGTCCACATCTGCAATGCTTATGAGAAGCAGCACTCAACAAAAGGCACCTTACTCCAGGGAAAGATCCACAGAGCCTTTCCAGCACTGAACAAGGAACCTACTATCCTGCTCACAAAAGAACAAGGGTTTGCCTCTTGACTTCGTTTTTCTTCCTGTAAGCCTACTGCAGGAAAGTTCTGTTTTACTTGAATGCAGCATTGTTTATTTATAATTTTGTCCTAGTTGTGTGACAGATTCAGCATGTGTCACCCAGCAGGGGAAGAGCAGTAGGCTGGAGAGTTAACAAATACACTGCAGTGAAGCCAGATGGCCTGTTTTCATAAGGAGCCTCTGAAAGATGCTCTGCTGCATAGATTTCTTTTTTCTTTCCTTCCTCTGGTACCCAAAATTCACTAGAGCAGTGTTACTGCATATTAACTCACCCACCAAAGCTTCACGGGCTGAGCTCCACCCTGTATCTCATCTAACACCTCCTGTGAACAGAAAAACACATGATCTGAGGTACCAAATCAGTCCATCACCCCTTTCCAGAATCAAAGTCAATGAATGAGAGGCTCCTGAGCACTCTCTCAGTTCCAGTGTACCTGGGGTATTGAGGTGTGGGTGAGGTGCTTGTGTTCACCAGTGGCCCATGGATGCCTTCAGCCTGGCTGGGGCACAACCAGCACCCTCTCTCTGTGGGGTGCTCTGCCCAGGGGAAACAAAGATTTAGTTAAGAGACATGACTTTGAGTCCTGGGAAGGGTGGACCCCACCCCTCTGCCTTGGGAGAGGTATCTTCTAAGCCCTTAAGGGAATGGTAAAACTCCACCCTTCCCCTATAAATCCCACCACCCTGCCCCTGTCTGGGGTTCTCTGCCTATGGGTTAAGCAGAGTGTGTTCCTGTATTGGTGTTGCCCCAAATAAATGGATCCCTGGACTTAGACAATCAGAAACCCATCTTGTTGTGCCTCATGCTGGTCACCAGACCTTCCTCCAGACCTCCCTGGACCCGATCCTGTTGCCAGGGAATGCAACATCTCTCCACAGTTAGTGGTTGCAGAGTGCAGCCCCAGCTGCCTGGAGAATCCTGCCTGATTCCCCCTGGGAGCTCCCATGCCTGTCAAAACATCGGTGCACATCAAGGGGACTCACTTAGCTCTTAGCTCCTGGGAAGCAGCCGACTTGAAAGCAATCTCAGAGCATGTACTAGTGAAGAAGATATTTGCTGGAAGAGTATGCAGTTGTGCTTACATTTTCCCCAAAGGACTGTGCCCCTGAGGAGACAGATTTTTTCCTTTCTTTTTCAGGATATCATTAAAGAATGTTTCATCTTATTCCTTATTTTTTTGTTTGTTTCTCCCTCTAGTTCCCCGTTGGGATGTTTTCCAGTTTCACAGAGCTTGCATGCACTTTCCTTTGGAAGCCATTAATACCAATTTCAAGCCTTAGCCTTGACTTGAAAGAAATGAGACAGTCTCACTTTTCAGGCTCATGAAAACTGGGGCAAGATATGAGCTGATTAGGTATTTGCAGCATCAGTACACCAGAGAGCCTGATAATAAAAAAAAAGATGAGCAAGCTAACTGCTGTTATACATGATATCACAGCATTTGTTACAATCAGCAGAGAAAATCTTGACATTTGAGCAGGAATTACTTTAAAGATGGCATTTTTTTCCTTTGCTAAGCTCTGAATTGCCTGTCTGAATAGAAAGGGTTAAATAAAGGGAGGCTGTATGAGCATTTTTAAAGAATTAAACTTTCAAAGAGCTAAGGACAAGTGATTTATCATATAGATAAGGCAGCATTAATCACATTGGTTTGTGGAAGATTTTGTTCCCTTTTCCCCATCTTTGCCCCAGGGGAGAAGCTATCCACCCACCCAGCTATCCTCAGCCAGCCTAGAAGGTGTTATTCCTCCCAAGGCTGGAGGAAAAGCTAAAACTGAAATTGCCATGGGAAGGGAGGGTTTTGTGGTGGGTATAGAAGGGCTGCCAGGGTAGATGTTGGAAAGCCCAAAACATAGGACAGCAAGGGGCTGCAGGAATGGCTCCAGTGCGATACAGAGATACCAGAGCTAACTTTAAAGGACTCAATGGACACTTAAAACAGGCAGCCTAGAGGTAGAAATAGCTATCTGTACCAAAGATTGCCAGTGTCAGCCCAGGGCCTTGTAGGGCATCACACTGCAGAACACAGACACTGCACACTCTGTGAGGCACTTCCACTTGTCAGAGGTGAGCTGAGAGAGGCCCAGAGCCCCACATGTGTGAGAAAACT
>VWYI01037505.1:119578-145086 GCA_013399455.1 Anthoscopus minutus | reverse complement strand
TCTCAGTAATGAAAAAACTTCTCTATGTTAGAATACAAAGCATTCAAATTTATCAGGCTGTAACTGTGAGACTTTAATTTTCCAGATAACAAAAACACATACTTCTGATCAATGAGACCCAGATTCTGATAACTGGACTGATTAAAGCCACTTTTCTCCCTTAAAAAATCCTACAAGCCTAAATCAGTTTCATGGTTTTATTGGGAAGAAGCCTAAATTATATCACTAAATTGCAGGCACAAAACCCACATCAACTTTCATGTCTGGAATAGCACACAGAGCACATTAAATTCTTCCCTCACTGAAATAAATAACCATTGTCTGTGTGTAGTATCATCCAGAAGTTTGACACTAGTCATGAAAATGCAAAGTATCAGGCCACCTTTTACAATGCACAGTCTATGGGCTTGATTCAGCCTGGCCAGGGAGAAAGGGAAAAAATTACCTTAAAAAAATACATTATCAGTCTTAACTACCGATGACAGTGTATGGATTATTTGCATTCAAGCAATTATCATATTTATCTATAAAAAACAAGGGGTTCAATTTGAAAAGGAACAAGCAGAGGGTGGCAATGGGAGCCAAATATCCAAAACGGACAGCCATAAGTCATCAGTGTAGTCAGGCTGTGGCTCAAGAAGTTTAATACAAGTTTTTGAGGAGTCTTGATGCATCAACTTCTCCTGTCTTCACTGTTAGCTGTACTAGAAATGCATGCACACTGTTCAGTAGGAAAATAATATTCTCAGTGGAGAATAAAAGTGGCTGACAGACCTGTGCAGCTTCTCAGCTCTACAAAATAAAGAAAAATAGGACAATCAACAATAATCTTGGCAATAAACTTGTGCTGGCAGGATAGCACAAGGCTCTTTCTGTCAGACACTGACACTCATTATTCCCAAATATAGAGCCTGCCTCCCTCAAAACAGGAGAGTAAGCTGCACCAGGAAAAGCACTTGAAGTTTTCTTCTCTTGCAGAGCAGCACAGATAGGAAGGGCTCCAGGGCGACTCAGAGTCAATCCACAGGTTCTACTCTGTTAGCAGGATGGCACAGCCAGGTATCTCACTAGGGCTGGACCACAAAATGGCTAAAGCACAGGAACAACACCTCAGTGCTGCATTTTAAGAAAGAGTGAACAAAAAGACTGAAGTCAATGTAGCGAACAAAAAACAGACCGACAAAAATAGCCCATGAGGTGGGATCTGCTTCCTATAAGGGATCATATTACAGTCCCTCAGTTTAGTTCATTTGTTTTAAATTATATATGTCAATTGACTTATTCCCTGAAGCACATTTAAAATAAATTTCCAGATTAAGATTCAGTCAGGAAAAATGAAATTAGATTTCGGTCCAGCTCTAAGTATTGGTCTCAGTGAAGATTCTAGCACAGACTGTGCTCTCCACAGACCATGACAGAATAATAGAATAGTTTGGGTTGGAAGAGGTCACCTAGCCCATGCCCTCTGCAATGAGCAGGGACATCTTCAAGTAGATCAGGTTGTTCAGATAATTCTGGTCCCAGGATGTTTTGTGTTCTCCTGCTCCCCAAGCCTGCACCTGTTCTGAGGCCCTCTGGTCTCAAAACAGTGACTAAAGTCAGGAAAAATCCCACAGGTTTTGAAGTGTTCTCTGCATTTTAGGTAAGAGTTCTTACAGATTATATTCATCCAACAGTAGTGATTAGCCTGCACAGTGTGTGGCTATGTTCCTCATAACATTTTTTCCTTTCCATGGTTTTCCCTATTATTCTCTCTCCCTCTCTAGCGCAGATTGGTAAGTTTTTCTACTGTATGTTTACTAGTTTTCTACATTTCTAAATATAGTTCCTCTCAACTCTACCACTCCCCCTACAGTTTTTTGTGCCTCTTTTGTATTATCTGTCATTCAGATAAATTATTCCTCTTCCTCCACACCTCAGTAACACAGAGACTCATAGAATAGTTTGGGTTCAAAGAGAGTTGAAAGTTCATCTCATCCACCCATCCTGCAATGAGCATGGTCATTGGACTTTCTTCTTCCAGCCTAGGCACATCTGAGCCTTTGTCAGACCTAGGACAGGCTGAGGGCAGTCTCTGAAATCTGAGAGGTGTGAATGCCTGCTTAGCACAGAAGGCAAACTGCACCTCCTGTTAGGAGAAGCTTGTCAAGTGCTAGAGCCCTCTAAGGTTATTCCCACCCCACATTCTCTATATTTCCTCTGCACATATTTCTATGCAAACACTCTCTTCCCACACTTGCCTCTGTGCATATGTCTTCTACCTGGTTAGAATTTGGCATCTATGTTAGCAAAAAAATACCAACAAAGCAAACTGTGTTTGTGTTACTAGTAAGGCACACAGACATAATTCTGATGAACAAGGATTTCTGTCCCTTGCAAAGAGACTGGTAGCTCAGGGCAATATCCTCAGAATGGACAGGTTTCACTGAGTGCAAAACACAGCACACTGATGGGGAAGAAATGGCAGGATTAAGTTTGAAAGATGCCCCTACTGGAAAAAGTCATCAGAAGGAGGTGCTGCAGGCCCCTGGGAGATACATCATTCAGGCTCATCAGCCCAGATAATACCCATATAGGAAATATTGCCCTACTTGCTAAGGTAATCTAGAGTGGGAAAGGATGAAGGAGAGTAAAAAGCCAAACAACAGAAGCATCAGGGTGTGTGGGATGAAAACTCCAAACAAACTAAAACAAACAAATAAAAATTTAAAACAAACAAACAACTCACCAAACCCAAACACCAAAACAAATATATATTGACATCTACTAGAGAAGCTATTTTAACATTGTCTCCTTCAGCTTTTTGCCTCTGCTCCTGGAGGTGTCTAAAAGGAATTTAAAAATAAAAATACAACATGAACAAAAATAAGACTGACCTTCTGTTTCCATGTAAACTTCCAAGAACACTGAGAAAGGTGCCAAACCATTTTTACAACTCAAAAATATTTCTTCTTCCCTTTTCATGACATTATCTCTTGGTTGTCTTTCATTTACTCATAATATAGCCACAGTTTAAATAGACAATATGAGTTATGTTATTACATAAAGTCTGATACCTTGTGTTTCTCAAATCTGATAAAGAAAAGAAAAGCAGACTTCTCTTAAAGTACACTGCGGCTTGAAACACAAGGTTGTGGGTTTGCAGTCAGGCATTATTCTTGTTGTCCTCACCGAGGTCTCATACTTGAAAAGGAAGTCCCACCACATTCTCTTAGCAGGCACCACCATAAATGTTTTTAACCACTTCCCCTTTTTCAGCATTTGTTTTACTGGTGGGATTTGTGTCCTGCTCTCCCCAAACTAAGACCAATTGCTACCTCCTTTCACTGTGTGATTTTTTTCCAAATTTTTTTTTTAAGTTGCTTGTCTGCATCATTGCTTTAAAGGAAGAAAGTCAGTCTTTCATAACATCAGGTCTTCCTTGTCTCTCTGTGAACACATTGCAAGCACATTATATCTAGACTATCTTTTGACAGGGTCAGCTAAAGATCTGCTGGGGCAAACACACAAAGCTGGGCCTCTTCCATCTCTTTCACTGAAGAAAAGAATCATAATTTTAAATAAAACAAGCACTGATACTGAATAGGCAAACCACAAGTCTATTCTCCACTGTCATACTGCAAGAATCTGATTATTTTGTAGAAACTGGTACAAGCTCATCCACAGAGATACACTTCAGGAGATTCAGCAGCTACTAAAAGCTGAAAAATTCAAGTTCAAAATCTGGGAGAGTACAAAAAAATTAAGTCTAGTCCTCCTTCTTTCTTTTTACCTCAACAGCTCCACCTCATTCCTGCAAATGCTCCAAGTGGTCCAGTCCACATCTAAAAAACTTCTAAAAATTTCCTACTTAACATTTTTGCAGAGCTTTAATGCCAGGTGATGTATTAGTATTCAGGATTAAGTAACTGCATAATAACTAGTGACAGACATCTACAGACCTTCAGAAATTTCATGGTCAAGAAAGAATAATATCTAGGATTAATGACAGTTTGATCTGAATTCTGAGAACCTGAATGTTGAAGACAAGGATTTTACTGCCCATTTAGAAAGGTACCCTTTTTTCGAGGAGAAAATAGTCCTCAAAGTGTTCTACAAGAGAGCATTCCACATCATGTCATGTTTATCTGAAATTATCAATTTATCAGCGTGGCATAGCTGACAGAACCAACATTTACTAAGGATACAATGTATCTAAATTCAGTATCAGTTAACATATCATCACCCATTGCTTGAAGTTTCTAATGCTCCTTTGTTTCAAGCACTTGCTTGACTCAAAGTGCTCCAGACAGCAGCTTATTAGTATTATTTATCCATTAATACAACAATGAACATCACACAACACACAAGTCTTTACAGCTCAGTATCTAAAACAAGATAAGCAGGACCAAAGCATGCTTTTTCATGCTAAAAAAGCAATTTGTTCCCCAGAATTATTTTCCAGCTTGACTTGAAACATTATCATAAATGGAAGGAAAGGGCAAGGGAAAAATAAAAGCCAGCGTTCACACAGTGACATTGTAAAATTATATTCCTATTTCAGGGATGTGAAATAATTCATAAGATAATACAATAAACATTGTTTTCCATATTAAACAGTTTATTCATGCCACAGGAGAGATCCAGTTGTAGCTAATCAGTGGAAAAGCATAATACAGTAGCTGCAGAGATAAATCCATGAGCAGCTGTAAAAAAACAAAACAAAACAAAAAACACCCCCACATACACACCCCAAAAAAACAGGAAAGTGCTTTCTGTGAAAACTACAACAGTAATTTCAATTTATAATTGCCTTCTATGATGATTGCAAACATCTTTACAACAGAATATAGGCCAGCAATTAGGACTTCCCAATGCTTAAAACCTATAAGCAATATTTTTTGCTTTTTAAAAAGACATGAAAGTTGTAAATAAAATCTCTGAGAAGGAAATCTGTCAGATAAAAGTCTAAGCAGAAAAATCCTGACTTGAAGTTCCCACTCTCAGCTAGAAGCAATATCTGTTATTAGTGCTGGTCTACATACAGATCAGAACTGGGTTCACCAAACCTATAAACTTTAATGCCAAGCCAAAGGCTGTGTGGGATTTCACTGGGCAATCCTCTTCAGAAAAATCCTGTACCAGAATTCTTGCTATGACGCTGCTGAGGCACGTGGGGTGAGAACACACAGTTCACAGCAGAGATGTAGAAGGGAGACTGCAATTCAGGGAGAGAAGCAGCACCAAGAGAAAGGAAGCAAAGCAGCTGGATTAACAGCCATTCCAACTCAGCTACATCAAGGTGGCTACTCCTGATAGAAATTTCTTCTCCAGAACAGTTCATGTGCACACAAAGACAAAAAGCATTGGTATGAGCAGCTCTACCCTAGGCTAAAACCAGCTGCTGAATGACTGTAGGCCCGTGGAGGCTCCAAGAATGAGACATCTGACATCAAGTACTTAGTTCAGTCCTAACACTGGAAGTACTCAGATTTTAGAGGGGAACAGTTTTGATTTACATTTCAACTAGCATAATTGCCAGTGAGCAGTTCAGGCCATGCCTGATAAGAATAAATCAATACTACTTTCCTTAGATGTTTTGTAAATAAATTACTCCAGAAAATACCCTGACCTTGCTTCATTAATTTCTGTTTTATGGGAAGCGAGCTGCTGTCCTTAGGCACTGGCAAAACTATGTAAGTTTGAAGAGCATCTCAAAAGAAAAAGAAAAAGCCTGAATAACACTGGACAAACCATATTAAACAACCTGCCCTGATTTATTAACTTTAAATAAGATAGCCACCACCCATAGAGAATACTGTGGGTTTGGGATGTTCAGATCTAGGACTTCAGTTTAGGTTGAGAACAGGAGCATTCTCAAGGGTCCAAATTAGTAAACCATTTATTCTCATAATAAAAGACTTTGGTATAAGAACCATATAGATAGTTCTTACCATCTCATTGTGTCAGGCAATGAAACTCTGGAATTTTACTGTAGTAAAATGGAGGTGAAACATACTGCTTATAACAAAGCTCCCATTCCAGGAATTTGTGCTTCCCTAAGAGATAGCTCTGCAAAAATGTCACCTCAGTGCTCAGTAGCTATCACAGGGTCAAGTGAAACAGGAAGATATTAAGAAAGAATAAACCTGCTTCCTTCAGGTTTCAAACACCTTGAGAACTCTGCATTTGTAATTCCCACATTTCATCTGCATAAGATAGTAATATGCATAAAGACTCAGAGAACACCATAAGACCAGTTCATAGGCACAAAACAATGCCAGTATGGGTAACATTTAAATAGATAAGCACTGAATGTACAGTACAGGACTTCTACTGTGGTGACAACTGGACAGGATGGTCACTAGTTCTAATACAAGAACTACAACACACCAAACACCACTAGTAAAAAACAGGTTCAAGTCAAACAAAAGCCTGTGATTCTTCACACAGGCAAGGCTGGTCTGTGAAAGTACTGAGTAGATGCTAGCAGTTTACTGTTTCAAAAAACAGCTGGGCAAATTCATGGTAGAAAACTTTACCAACTGATGTCAAGTGGGAAAAATGGAAAAAAAAGCCCAATCAAACAACAAACCAACAACCTACACCCAATACACTGACTCACAATTCTCCAAATTATAAAACTGCTTAGGAAACCATTCTGAGAGAACATCCAAATCTAAGAATTGTTAAATTCCTCCCCAGATTTTTCCCCAATTGAAGACCATTGCCAATGCAAAACAACCTACAAAGACCTTGAATATTCTTGTGTATCCTTGTGTAGACATCTTTCTTTTTAGCTAACAAAACTGTTCTAAACATAAGCATAATTTTCAATGCAATTGCTCATATATTAATTTCACAATGCTTCACTCACTCTGTCTCTCCCCTGCCTTCCCTTTCTCTCTTTTCAGATTAAGGAAAATCCAGATGGGGTGCAGATGCTGCAAAATGATAAAGAGGTACAATAGAACAAGAGTTGCTTAGACTGAATAAAAGAAAAGCATCAAACCATGTATAATCTCTGTTCCCCCACACCAGTTGCTTTAATTAGCCACTGTAAAAGGTTGGAGTTCTCAAAGTTTACTGAATCTTTAAGCATAGACATACATATTTCCTATGAAAGTCCTTTTAACTTACTGTAATTAAGGCCCACTTCTGTAATTCCTATCCCACAAAAGGAATGGTGTTGCATTGAAAACTCTTTAGTAAAGTTTTTTCTAATTTAGGTAGCATGAGCTTCCCTCAGTTCAGCAGGACATGAAGCACACACTATGTCAGATCCTCCCTTTCTCCCAAGCAATGAAAATTAATGACAGCTCGTTTCTTCCATCATAGCCATTAAATGTAGTTAGTTGGGGGAAGAATTCCCATATTAAAAGTCTCCCTAGAGAGGAGGACTAACCAGTTTTATAAAGACCACATTTCAGCCCCACTTGAGGGTTACTACTTCCCTTAGCACTTCTGTAAAACAGGTACACAGCTGGGGAGAAAATGTTGCTATGAGAGAAAAAAGAAAGATAAAGAAAAGAGAGAGTCCCTGAGAGAGATAGTGATAGTTCAAGGAAACTATAAAACAAGAGAAAGAAAATTAATCAGGAGGGGGAAAAAAAAAGGATGAAAGACTTGAAAGAACACCAGGAAAAAATGGAAGATATTTAGCAGCTATATGAGTACATATTAATTAACAATCCATGTTATGACTACTCATTGGCTAATCAGCTCTCCAGAGAAAATAAAAAATAAGGCTGGAAACAAGCAATGACCAGCACACAGTTCTCCAACATCCTCCTTATGCTCCTGGTGAATCTCTCTACAGGAGTTAGTTATGATCAGTCCCAGGAGGCAGTAGCCAACAGCATATTCAGCATTTCCATTTGGTTTAACTCATTCTCAGAAGCCAAGGTACAGTTCAGTGACACTCTTTCCTCAAGACCTTCAGGTTAAAAAGGAAGTTTAATCTTTTTTGCTAATTATATTGATTAACATCATAAGTAACATTTCCTTCACAAATTTTCCTTACTCTAGCTATATCTTTGATCCAGAAGAAGTACAGTCATCTGGATGCATTCATGAAGGAAACAGCTACAAACACAATGAACAAGGCAGCAATAAATCCAGATTCAAAGAGAATAGTGAAAATGAAGAACCCAAAAATGAACTCCAGAAGGATGAGGTAAACAGAACAGAAAATAAAAATCCAGTTAACAGTACAAGAGAAACTCTCTGGAATCACAGAAGCAATGATTCTCAAGAGCATGGCCTTGTGAAGTGTGCTGCAAAGCTTGATGTTGCAGTCAATGGTGGCAACTCCCGTGCTCACCATTCCATGCTCAATCCCAACAAAAGCCCAGTGAAAGAAACCAGTGAAAAGGGAACCTCCAGCCAGACAGAGGCATCTTCAGCCAGTAACAGAGACTTTTACACCAAATCAAATAGGTCTGGACAAGAACTTGACCTAGAGACAGGCAGTCAGAGTAAGGCAGCCAGCAATGTGCCTAACAGTATTCCAGACTCCCAGTCTGCAGAAGACAGCACCTTTCTCAAAGGAAACTCAATACTGGAGACAGAAAACAATGCCATAAGACTGCCAGATATTGATTATCCCCAAAATGGAAATCAAACTGGGAACTATGTTGAAAAACACAGCTTTTCAGTCAGCTGCGCACATTCAGACCAAAACACTGGTGCTTCAGCAATACAGGACCAGGACCTTTGTGCAATCCCACCTTGGCCTGTGAAAGAGAGCAGTATTGAACCTTTTAAAACTGACTCTGCACATTTGAATGAGACCCTTACTGGTGATATCACTGCAGTGGCTGTTACCAAAGGTACACAGGCACACACACACACCAACCATAAAGATGTTAATGGAGGAATTGAGGAGGAAGATGCAGAAGTTGCAGCAGCTCTGGCTGCACTGGAAGCTGCAACAGCAGGAGAAGACCTGGAAGATGATGATGAGCACCAGATGGTCCCTTTCTAATATACTGGGTAAGATCCAGATGTTATTTCTGGATCAATATGAAGAGATATACAGCACACATGGAGAGCTATTATGAACAGCATATATAAAAGGAGTTGGGATAAACCTTGGTCCTTTCAACTGTTTTATACAGCCTTTTAATTTCTACTGCCTGAGGTAGAGAAGTGCTCCCTTGACTAATGGTCATACTCTTCGCTATGGGCCCAAACAGGAGGGAAAAGCATCGTTTCTTCCACACAGAATATACAGTTGTACACCCACCTTATTTGGACTCATGCAAGTGTTTCCATTTTTTCCTCATGAGGGTCTATGGACACTGCATGTTCCAGGTTCACAAAACTCCCATTATTTAAAATAGGACTATTGAAACCATGGGGTTAGAAACCACAGATTTTCATCATTAGCAGAAAAAAACTACATAAGTTCTATGATCTCCTGAAATGTGAAATAGGGAAGGCAGCTTGGACTGAACTTTACTGTGGCTATGGTTCCATTATGGATTAAGCCTAAATCTGTGCACATGTACTTGGCATTAGAGTGATAATATCATTTCTCCTCACACACCCCTCCCTTGACTGCGTTTGATACCCCAAGTGTTGCTGCTTCAGTTCCTTAAAACAGCGGAAACCCAGCCAAACCCAAGAGAGTGGGTAACTTTCTGTTGGTTTAATGTGCTAAAGTAGCTCAGGTAAGCATTGCACACACACTATCAGAGGCCAGAGAGAGATCAAAACTCAGTCCTTACCAGTTTGGACAGACTAAACCGTTGTAAAACTATAGCCTGAATCCTTTGAACTCCACTAAATTTTCCAGGTGTACATTACCTGTCTTAACAACACAGTTTTCGAACAGGTTGTATCTCAAATATCCACAGCAACATGTGTTTTACACAAAAACAGCAAGAGCCAATGTGGACCCCTCTGAGCTTTACTGTAGTCCCTAAATTTACATCAAGAAAGGGACTGAGCTTCTAAACTGGATTAAGCATAAAGTCTGAAAATAGTTGGAGGGGCTGCATTTCAATTGGGAGGAAAAAAAAAAAGGAGGTAAAGACCAATTTAGTGCTGCAAATTCAGCAAAAGTATGGTTGAAATAGAAAGTGCATGACATTTTATACTACAATTTTGTGGTTTCCAAGTTTTTGTTATAAACTCCTAATAAATTTTTTAACCATATAAAAAAATAATCTCATGGCTTTTGTACTTTATACATTTTCTGAATATAAAAGTTACATTAAAGAAGTTCAATAAGATATAGCCCTCACTAGATACATGAAAAGCACCAACAATGTAGTTGCCTACAGTATATGTTAATTTTGATTTCTCAAAACATTAATGATACTCCTAGGAGCAATTAAAACAACCTAAAGTCTCAGCTTCTAGAGAACTATATTCAGCTTCAGGCAAGAGCCATAACATTGTATCCATAAAATAAAAAAGCTTTATAAGGTTTTAAAGCATTGTAGTACTGTTGATTTCTCTACGACTTTCCTATTTTAATAGGTCCTTCTAAGCCTTCTCTTAAGGGCATACGAGTTTTACATATGCATTTGTCTTTCAAAGATTACTGCAGTACCGAAAGGTGGTGAAAGTGCCTGCACATTGCCAATAATGAGTTATGCTGAGAGTGTCACCAGTCCTCAGTGTCCCTGCCCACCACCCCAGGACTCCCCCTGCCCTGCCTGGACCCCAGGATCCCATTCACCCCCCCAGGGGGACAGACCTGCCAGCCCAGCCATGGGCCCTGCCAGAGATGCCTCTGCTGGGGCTGTCCTGGTGCTGGAAGAGACTTTGGCTGTGGGATCCAGCCTTGCTATCCCCAGGGAGCCCCTACTGCCCCACTCAACCCAGCCCAGGGAGCCAGAAGCCCTTTGCTGCACCATGACACGAACCATGAAAAACAATTCAAGTAAAAAAGATGTTAAAGACAGAAATACAACAAACAACCCAGAAAACTTACCTGATTTTTTTCAATATCCAATCAATTTGATTTTTCTAACCTGAGCTCCAGCTTGAACTTTAAGTACAAATCACAGCAAGTTTCTCCCCTTGCTCCCCAAGCATTAAAACACATTAGAGGAGAGCCCCTCCAAAGTTGTCAGACAACTCAACCAAGCACCTCTTCCATGGGCAACTGCCTGCAACAATGGGCCACCAGGCTGAAACCCTCTGTGTGAGAGCAACTCTGCCACAGACAGTGCATGCCTTGCAGCCCAAGTTCTCATTGTCATAAAAGTAAGAGGCAAAACTCAGCATAAAGCAAGTCCATTCACTGCACTGGAAATAACTGATCAGTGTTCTGTCACAGAAAAAAAATAAAGTCAGGCATCTGCCTATCTCAAACCTGTATCATATGGAAGGCTTCCATAAAATAAACCTACAAGGTAACACCACCTTCTAGTGGTGAGGAAACACAACATTCAGACTTCTTTTATCTGCTAAGTAAAAAAAGCCCAGTGCAGTTTTTAAATTAAAAAAAATAAAGAGAAACAAAAAACATTTGTACACATTTTATATTTACATATGTGTTTATATACCTTCAACTCCACCATGACACCACCGAGTGTCAGGAATTCTTAGCCATTTTTCAGACTACAGTACAATTTTCACAATAAATGTGAAAGGTTAACTTATTTAAGAAATAATTTTTAAATGCCACATGCAATTTCCTCAATAAAAATAGATTTAAAGTAATTATGTGAGAACCAAATCTTAGTCAGTCCATCGAATGTTGATTCAAATAAACACAAACACTGACAGCTTGAAGAATCCATTTTGCTCAGGCAATTGTGAGAGTAAAATTCAGTAACTTGAGAAAACAGAAAATTGCAGAGAAAAAATGCTACTAGAAGCAAGAGTAAACTGCATTTTAAGACTTCTCTCAAAAAACACACATTTCTTTCAGACATCCAGAAACTAACTTCTGCTATCAATCAACTATATTTCCTCTATGAAGAGGGGTCACTTATGAAGAATCATTTAAATATTTCAGTTTTCCTTTGATACAAAAGAAATTAATATGGGAGCTGCTTGGCCAATATCTATTATTATTAATGTTTCTGTACTTGATAGGTAAGTGTGAAGACATGTAGCAATAAGAACAGGCAATAGGATGGGGAATCATGGTAAGAGTTGGTATCTCTATGAAAGCTTTTGCATCTTGGAAGCTCATGTTTTATTTGTTATTCTTCAAACTAAGTAACAATTTAAAGGGAATTTGCAACCTTTCATATATAAGCTAACAGACATTGAGGAAGACTAAGTTTAGCACCTTCGCATTTGGCAGTAAATAATAAACCCCGGATTATCAAAAGAACTCATATCACTGCAGATTTCACATATGACAACAGGAGTGGAAAACAGCCCAGTCCATCCTCAAGGAAGTTAATTATTTCCTAGAGAAAATGCAGCATGAGTGGAATCCAAAGAGTAGAATCCACTGCAGAATTCTTCAGCTCAGCAAACAAAGTTCTAACAAGTAAGTAGGACCCTGGAAATAGATAAATTCCAGAGAGATGGAAGTTTTTACTTCCCTTTTAAAGAACAAAAGTAATTATTTGGAAAAGTGTTGCTATGGAGACTATCCATTAAAAACTGAAATTCAGAAACAGAAAATCTTATTTTCCAAAAGATACTCCAGATTTGATTGTTTAAGTATCATTTTAATCATTTGACAGATGAAACAAGAAACACTGACTTGGAAATAAGATTTTAAAAATTAATCTTATTCTGTATTTGTAGTTTCCATTTCCTAAATGTGATTTAGTTTTCCAAAAGATTAATTCTTACTAATGTATCTCATTCTGCTAAATGAGAATACAATATCTCAACATCTATGAAAGTCTGTGTATATGGTCTTTCATGTATTCATTCAAATGCCTATGTTATATATTTTAATTACATTGAAACAATGAATCTTAATAGATTATTTCTCTGGAATTTTGGTATCTCTTCTTGCACATAGACAGAAATTGGAATCCGCTGAATTGCACAAGAGCATCACTTCAAAATGAAATGCATTAAAACTTCTTTAACATGCAGAATATACAAGGAAGTTAAATTATGAAAGTAATTCTACATTAAAAACTAATTTATGTTTAAACAATTTTGTTAATAAAACTTCCTTTCAGACACTGTCTTACATTTAGAACACAGATAATGCAAAATGTTTAAGAGTAATTGCTAGAAGCAGATTAAAATTTTTTCATTGGTCTTTTCAACATGAAAAGCCCTTGGCAGAGACTTTTTTTTTTCCTAACCATCATGAAATCAAAACAGAAACTCCCCAGCTTATTGCCTTGGCCAAACTTTTCAAATTTCATGCATTCCCATGCACTGCTAGAGACATTAGTCTTTGGACTCCCTTCTCCACTACCAATTTTACTTGGCATCTCAGGGAGGTTTGTTTTTAAGTTTTCCTTTATCTTGAACCTTCACAATGCTCAGCTTCAGACAATCCTTGAACTGAACTCATTGAGTAAACAGAAAGCAGGAAATACTGACTACCCCTAAAATGGTACTACTGCTGACCACTTCTGCAACTTCTGCCCCACCTACTCTGGGACTTTTTTTATTTCAAACTATAAACTGTTGAAAGTTTTGAAGAATCTAAATGTGCATCTTGGACACTATAATAACAATTGAAATATATTATAGGAAATTAATGCCTTAACATAAGCAGAAATAACTTTTTGGTTTTTTGTTAAAAGCCATTTTAACTTTTTTTTTAATTGTTTGGTCCAACTTCACAACAGAATTTAATATATGTAGCTACTCCCCCACCCCCTAACTCTCTCTCCTTTAGTCAGAGAAAATAAATACTCCCTTGTACAACTTAAGTTTGGAAAACAGGATTCTCTCAAAGACACAGGAAAAACATCACTTCTCTTGATTTTTGAATTGGATTGTTCCTAATCCAATTGTTGAAGTACACATTCCAAGCAATCACCTCACAATGATTGCGATCAGAGCTATCAAGGTTACATCATTCTCTGCTCTGAATCTTGACCGAAATCATTATAAACAGGATTTAACAGGTTTTTGCTTTAATTCATGGCTCAGTTACAATACACTAACAACTGAGAAACCTTTCATTCATTAACAAAACAAACAACCTCAAAAGTCATTCAAGAAATACAGCATTCTAATATTATATCAGGTTGAAGACAAGTACTCAACCAATGCCACAATAAAACCATGTCACATGAAGACAGCAGTTTAAATCATTTATTTGCTCATTAAGCTCCCTTCTGTTTACTCTGAGCTAGAGATTAGCTTGATTATTATGACGGTGCAGAAGCAGAGGAGAAAGACAACACCCTCAGCTGTTCACCTTAACCTCATGCATGGCCAGATTTACAATAACCTGTGATCACATATCCTATCCCCGCCCTGCTCTTAATATCTGGAGCCAGTACCAAGTAATTTACCTAGACTTATGCAAAATGAAAGTAAGTGACAAAGGCAAGATAACTACAGAGCAAAATGAATGTATGAATGAAATTAAAACACTGTTTAGGTAGGACAAACCACAGGGATCTGGCAAAGAATTAATAACTTGTTTCTATCTCACATCTCTTTAGTTCTCATTTGAGATCCTCTTCCAGAAATAATTTATTACATAATTTAGCAGCATTCCCCAGATTAGCTTTCTCATAAAATCCTCAGGGGAAAAAAAAAGATCCATGCAAATTAACATGTAAATTAAGGACATGCAAATGTCCTTATTTTCAACTGCCTTGGTTTCAGCTGGGATAGAGTTAATTTCTTCTCAGTAGATGTTATAGTGCTGTGTTTTGGATTCAGAATAAGAATGGCATTGACAGCACACTGATGTTTTGGTTTTTTGGGAAGTCATGTTTATCCTAGATCAAGGACTTTTTTTCTTGTCTCATGTTCTGCCAGTTAGGAGGTGCACAAAAGAAACTGGGAGAGAGCAGAGCTGGGAGAGTTGGTCCCAAAGGGAGATTCCACACCACAGGACATCGTGCCCACTGGGGAGACATTTGGGGTGATGGCGTTTGTCTCCCAAGTCACTGTCCCACGTGATGGGGCCTTGCCTTCCTGGGGATGGCAGAACACCTGCCTGCCCACAGGACCAGTGTATAATTCCTTGTTTTGCTTTGCTTGTGTGCATGGCTTCTCTTTCCCTACTACACTGTCTTCATCTGTATCCATGAGTTTTCCACTGTTTACCCCTGCAATTTTTTCCCTAATGCCATTGGTGCAGGGGTGAGGAAGCGGCTGCCCGGAGCTTGGCTGCTGGCTGGGATTGAACCATGATGTCAATACAAGATGATACAATACATAAAGAGATTTTACCATGGCCGGATGTGGTACAAGCTTCTCCCAAATCAGCCTCCGGAACAGCTGAAATATTACAGGTTTTTAATGCCACAGTTTCAGCTTGGTAGGTAAAAGCAAGACAGGGGTTTATCTAACAAGTACACATTATACTTGGCCAGAATAATGCCAGTCTGATTTTGGTTACCTTTTACTCATTAATCTATTTATGTTGACTTACATAAAAAACTCATCCAATTAGCATCTGCAAAAAAACCAACCATACTAGAGATCCAGCATTAATCAAAATCAAGTCACATTATCAAAAGCCTTACAAAAGAATATGCATACTCCACCCTGACTAGGAATTACTTTTCCAGATTCATGCATGAGTGTTAATTACCAGGCGATGCACGCTGCTATTGTTTTGACATACGACACACAGATCCTGTTCTTCCTCATTGCTTTGATTAAAAATTTGGCTCAGAGAGAAGTTTACATTGTTCTTTTTAATAACTGCAGCAGCTACTTCCGGGCCACTGCAGGGCAGAAAAGGGGCTGAGTTGCTGGGTCCTGACTAGCCACAGCTCTGCTCCAGCCCATGAGGCAGCTCAGATCTCCCTTTAAACTGGGACTTTGTCAAAATTTTTGGTTTAATTCTTTTTCTTCACACTGACCTGCTCCGACCTTTTTGAATATCAATAAAAGGTTCATAGCTCCCTCTGCTGCCAGCAAGTATGAAATTCAGTTATTCTACACAAAATCTGCTTGTACGTGACAGAAAACATTGCATTCCTGTCTCTCTATGCAAATGTGTGTAGTCCTTTGAAAAAAAGATTTGAGAAATATTATGTGTATTTTATTTTAAGACTCTCCTAAGATTGCTGCTTTTATAGGATAATTATTCTTACTGTAAATAATATTGAAGACCAACAGTTAAATACTACTTTAATATAATAATTTAAAAATACTATCTTATTCAATATAAAAATAAAACCATATTATCACCCGAGGACTTAGCTGGATATTCTAATGACATCCACAAACAAAAATCAAATTTTTTGAAACAGTTCAGAGACAAGTGTTCATCTCAAACTGCTTCTGCCCTATCACTACTATTTTTTAGTCCATCTTCTCAAGTTTTTCACACTCCTATTGCTGCCTCTTCTCTGAACCTGCCCTCCCCAGCAGTGCCTGTCCAAACCTACCCCTCTGTATCAGGAACCAGCTAGGTTTGTTAGTTGTCTTGCTGTTGCTATTCTGCTCCATGCTGACAGCTATGAGACATGTACTGAATCCAGTGGTTTCTATTCCCCAGGACCATTTCAAGATCACCACCACTGTGACATACCAGCACAAGTGCCCCTCGTCTGCCTCTTCTGCATTTCTAACAACTCTGCAGCCCAGAAGAGATAGGACCAGGATGACAGACTGAAAATAGACAAGGGAAGGGGCCATCAGAGGGTTTACAAGAAAAATGCATTTGCTGAGACATCCTCCTTTGTGTTGTAGCTGCAGCTACACTCGATGCCCTTGCACCTCTACAGCACTAGAGGCTGCCCAGATTTAATTTAAGAGGTGTTTCAGTTACAACAGGTGTACTAAGCCAAAGACTGACACAGACCCACACAAGGCCTGACATACAGAAACAGATGGCCAAGCACTGCCCACGTAACTGGTTCTGCACTAAGTCCATGCCACAAGGGACTTGGCTTCACTTACCTAAACTTAATAGCAAAATACACCACCAACCCACTCTTTTCCTCCAGATAATTTGGGAGACACAGGTAATTTAGCGACTACTTACTGTAACAGCAAAGAACTTTAAGATCTTGTCACTAATGTCTGAAGGCTTCCAGCACTACAAGCCTGGCATCTCTCCTACCTTTTTCTTGAAAGTTAGAGGAAAAGTTACCTTCCCAAAATGTTAACTTCCTTTCCTTATCCTGCTCCAACCCTACATATCCCTTTATTAGTTTTGCCTCAGCAGATGACCTTAACCTACAAGGAAGAAGCTCCAAGGCAGACAGGGTCCCTCCCAGCTCTGCACAATGGTAACTCCACAATCAGCCAGCCCCATCAGAGAGGCAAAAGGGAACATCCGGAACAAGAGAAAATCAAATTATGGCTTGAATAAAAAGACTAGCAGCACCTTAGTGCAGGCCCCTTACCACTGAAGGAGAAATTAAAATTAAAAAATAGATCAACTAGAAGTAGAAATTTCAAATGCCAGTACTTTTCAAACAAAATCCCAAAATACAGGATTTCACAAAACAGAGAAAAAAATTAGATCTAAATCCATCTTTATTTGTCCAAGTCTTACATGCTGTTCATTAATAATAGATAGCCAAGACTTAACCACTCACGCTTTCTTGTTTACTCATTAGCAGTAGCATTAATCACTTAGCAGTGAAAAGAAAAGAAATCCTAAATTAATAGATACAAATTGATTCACACTTCAAACTACAAGTCATAGGTGGCAGTCCTCAACAACGACTAAAGAGCCAGGAAATCTAACTCCTTAGGACAGACAGTCTCACATTCCCACCTCAGTAGGCATTTTCACCATTACCAAGCCAGAACAGACCATATGTCCTCTGCTATTGCAGACAGGGCTGATCTCATAAAAAGGATTTTTTTAACCCGTATGATTTTGCATTAGTATGCAGTTAAGTAGAAGCTCAATTTGTTTGTGGGGGGGGAAAAAAAACAAACAAAAGGAAACAACCAGACAACAAATTTATCTGGTACCCTTTTCTCCTCTAATTTCTTATCATGTTTTTAGTGCCTATTTCCCTCTCCTGTCTTTCAGTTCAGCTCTGCTATGCAATCACACTGGCAGCCCCATAACTCCAGCAGCCCCAAAGTGCTCCCCACTGCAAGATGTACACACACCCTCTGCAGGACTGAGTCTGGGTCACTCCTACAGACACTGCACAGCTGCAACACCTGCAGACTTATGTACACAGGAAAACACTTGTGCTTTAGCATTCCCCCAGAACGAGACCAGCTGGCTGAAATAACACTTTCACCAAGTGACACACAACACACATGGGAGTACAGGGACCATACAAGGTACCAATTTTGTCAAAGTTTCTGTACATGTGAAAAAACAGGGATATAGTTCAGAAAGAAAATGGCAAAGAGAAACCTGGTACACTATGGTATGCTTTCAACTGAGACTGTTTCATAAAGAGATGTAGAAGCAAAAGAAATGCTTTAATCCTCACCATGCTTCAAAAATATATCGCACATGGGCTCTGTGTTTATTAGTAAAATCAGATTTTATTAAACACTGAAGCAGCTCCCTGGACTGTTTTGCTACAGCAGCATAAGGCAAGATCCTGAATTTTGGAATAATACTTTACTAAATAATGAAGTGCCTGCACTGGGGAAAAGGAACACAAGAACTGAAGAAAACCAAAATTCATTTGAAAAAAATTATTTGTGTTTCTTTTGAGGATTTGTCTATGTCAGCCCAGTTATAATGGAATTTCTCAAACTTTAATACAGCAATCCTCTTGTATTTCAATATATATTAGATAACATGTACGAATTATCTAATAAAAACTGCATACTACACATACTGCACACAATTTGTATGTAGAAGAAAAAAAGAACGAAAACAAATTCCTGAAAATGAGACTCACATATTGTGTTGAATCTCCAGAAACTTCAGCAGCAGCAGTGTCTCAATTCTGTTTGAAGATTAATGCTGCCTGGAAGGACTTGTTAAAAAAAATTTTATTTCTTTTTTTCATGTTCTGAATATAAACCACAGCTATACATCAACCTCTGAAATTCAGATAGGGAGTTCAAAACAGGTCCTACATGATGCTACTAGGAATACTGAAACAATAAAAAACCCCAAACCTGTAAACAGGATGGTACAGTGATATTCCCATCTCAGCTAGTCACTCCTTGCTTCAAGCTGCCTTCACACTATTCATACAGCAAAATGCTTTTTTAATGCCCTTTACAGATCACAGTCATGTGAGAACATAATGTAAAAAATTAAGCATTCTAGTATCACAAACAGGCTAAGAGGAAACAACTGTAAAGTTTCCTGTCATTTTTTTCATTCCCTACCTTATGAAAAAATTAAGAATAATTTTGAATCTTTTTTAAAAGCTCCATATCAAACATAATAAAAAGCCTTGATACTTTTAATCTAAGATATCAGCTTCGGTTAAAACACAGATTTCTGTCTTCCCATTTAAATACGAAACTAAAGTAGTATTTACAATTGTCCTTTCTGAAGAAAATAAAACTGCTCTGAAGTTTTATTTCACACTACAAATTTTATATCACACTATAACCTAACCTTCTCACTACCTCCATAAACAAAGAGGCAAAAAGACTGCTTTTTACATTAAGATGGTGCAAAAATTAAATTTCAATGAATGGGTAGAGGCTTAAGGAAGTGAGAAGCAAGCTTAAGAATTAATTTTTTTTATTTACTGCTTGGTAGTATAAAAGTTGTATATAAACTCTTTTGTTAAAAATACATTTGATAAGCAAATTTAAGAAAAGCTGACTAATATGGCAATACCCATACCCCTATAAAACAGCAGTGTAGTGTTAAAGGCAGTAAAATAGGCACAGTTTCTAAACCCTCTCTTAATTAGATAGCAATGCATAAATTCAATTCTTGCACGTAACACATCTTACAATACCTTACGTAATTACTTTGTACAGGTAAACATGTTTTACATAGCCAACATCTTTCTGTCCCTTTTATTCTACATATTTTCAGTGGAATAAAAATAGAAGATACTTTGAAAATAAGTAAAAAAATACAGATTACTGTTTAAATTTTCTTCCATCCTTCTGCCATTTATTCACAGTACTAACCCATCATGTATCAAAATACAATATCAAGGCAAACTGCCCTTTTTTTAGAAAAACCGTTAGGGACAGTCTGTAACTGTGTATCTTCTTCTGAAAATTATTTGAAAACTGCTGTTTTCTCCAATGCTCCCTTTTTCCAGTAACATTTTATACTCATAGCAATCAATCTCTTGGAAACTGAAAGCTTATTACCACAATCAATACCAATTAAATCTTCTAGAAATATTGTTTACACAAATAACCATGTGAAGCTTAATGTATGCCAGTAAGATGAGGTTGGTGTTTATGCTGTACTTAAGTATTGAAGAGATTTCACAAGCTGATTTTAAATTTATGGGAGCAGGGAATAGTGCTAAACATTGAAGTTATAGTCCCAGCCAAACAGTTATTTCGGGTTCTCAAGGACAGACAATTATCTCTAAAAATATCCATTTTAAAAAGAATAATAAAACATTTATTATTTTCAAAGTTTAGGTGGGTAGTGGTGGGGTTTTTTGGCAAGTACAGCATCGCTGAAAAGTACATATTGATAGGACCAGTCAGTATCTTGTGGATACACATAGAAGGAAGACCATCAGCAGCACATACCTGCAGCAAGAGTGAAAAAATATCATGTTGCCTGACAAGACATGGGAGTAACTAAAACACAAGCAAGAGTAATTTTGTACACACTGATTGTTAACACTGCATACATAAATCGATGAAGAAACACAATTTTCAGATATGAAGGGGAAACACAATTTAAAGCACTTGTATTAAAAAGATTGAAGGTAGCAATTTAAAATAAATCCATTTCAAAAACATACGCTGATTTTCATTGAGTTCATAAAGCAGATTAAGTTATAGTTCTCAGAATATAGTGCAATCTCTACTAAAATGCTTTATATTAGAGCTTATATTCTTAGGCACTCAGAACAAATTACATGCTTTGAAAAAGAAAAGTTTTCTGAAGTATTACAGATTTCCCCCCTCAAAACAAGTAACAGATACAGAGAATTAACCTCACAGTACTATGGTAACTTTAGCATTAAGTCACACTTAAAATATAAAAGGAGTAATACTGACTTAAGATTTTGGTGCCAAGGAATACAACTACCCTCCATCCAATAAAGCAATTCTGAAGCACTTTAGTACATATTCCATAAATTTTTTAAGGCCCAATATTCCATATCCTTATCTAAGGGCTGAAATATATTGCCTTAGCTTAATAAGGAACTTGTGGTTAAGAACAAAAAAAGAAAAGCAAAACTATTAGGAACTCTTCAAATATGAGTGAGCAGTTACAAGAAAATAGGAGAACAAAAGACCTTAAGGAAAGTAACCTCACCAAGAGCTCATCCAAGTGCACAGGAAAAGATGCTCTTCAGCTATGTTAACCAGTAAGGGAGAGGTATGGGTCTGGGGTACAATTTAATTTAACATCTGCATATAACTGAACCAGTCTCTACTGTGAGGTACCCTGCACAGAGTTCGAGGGCTTATTACTAAAGACACACATACAGATTTGGCTGATATAATTATTTCCTTGCATGTTTTACTTGGCTACAAGCAGTTAGATTAAAAGAATATTTTCATTTTTCAAAGGCTGGCTTTTATCTTCCGCAAACACTTATGAATTCTGAAGTGGGCAGAACAGAAGAAAAACCCAGATGGACCACTGGGCTGAATGCAGTTTATCCATGAGGTAATTGCATTACTCTTAATATTGAGACCATAAATGCTTGTCTAAGTACAAAAGAAGTTTAAGACTTGATAAAGCTTTTACCTTTCCTGTCCAAAAACTTGTACATATGTTTTCTTTCCAAGATGAAGCCATTCGTTATGATGTCCACACAGCTCAACACTATTTAAGTGTCTAAATCTTACTATTTTACTGGTCAAAAACCATCAAGTGTTTAACCTTGCAGGAATGACATCACAGAACTTGTAAAATGCTACAATGCTATAAATACATTTCCTTAAATAGTATGCATCTCTTGGGAGTTTTCAGTTTTCTCCAAAGTGCTTGCAGACAATCATCTTCTAAAAGTTCCACCTGTAAGAGAAGAAAACAATTCTAAATATAAACCTAAATAGCAAAATTAATTTTAGGATGGACACACTGATTAAAACGTTATCAGGTGCTCTGAAATGGAAAAGAAAAAGCCACAATTGCATGAAGTACTTGCTGTGCATTCCAAGATTAGCATGTGAAATCAAAGAGGAACTAAAAATTGAGCTAGTACTCTTGAAATGCATGGACAAACACATGGACAAACTGACAAATCACACCACAGTGCAAAGCTCTACAAATGGAAAATGTTACACAGCATCAGTGTACCAGTACCAGTTTCTGTTTACCTAGTAGCTTAAAATGGATGTGTAAGAGCTCAACTCAAAGTTTTGACTTCAATTATTAGCTGTGTAACTACTACCCTTTTTTATGTGCCATTAAGCACATTTGAAATAAAATTAACTGATGAAATGGAGTCTGCTGAGAACACGGACCTTGAAGACATAGAGAAGACATGCTACAACTTCCAATGAGGCAGCCAGCAAGACACTAGATAAGCTGAAACACTGTAGAGGTCACTTCAGAAGATGTTAGTTTAGGGGAAGAAAAACCCTGGACTTGAGAGTAGCAGTCAATACAGGCAATCAGCAATGTCACTTCATTCAGGTACTGTCCAACTCGGGAATTTCACCTCACACAGGATCTCCCAGCAACACTGGTTAAAGTCAGCCACAAGGCACTAATCTACTGCTTCTGAATGACAGAAAAGCCTTTTATGGAAGCAGTTAAACACACATTTATGTCTGCCTTCTTCCTCTGCGTCTGAAGATCTGAGTCAAATTCTCCCAAACAATAAGCTTTAATCAGAAATGTACTGACTAGAGACACAAAAGTCTTACATGCCATTTATTTATTCAGTTTCAGTAAATTGGGCTACAATAATTTATTAGAAGTCTGAAATAAGTAGCTGAAGTAAAGGTCTAACCTGTTTACATATGAACAGCTTCTCATGACAGCAGACAAAAACTGATCTAGAACCATGCTAGGGAACAGTATCATACCCTTTTTCAAGCAAGACCTGTTTATTTTTTGTAGCGCAAATCAAATAGACCTGGCTAGTTTCCCAGATGATTTACAAAACAGCTCTGCTGGACTAGAGAGACCATTAAAATATTCTGCTGAGCCATTTCTCTGACATTAGAACATTTGTTTTCAAAAGGGGCAAAACTTTAATCCTAAGGGAGCTACTACAACAAATAGCTGCCATAGATGGACAATTTTTTTATAGCTTTGCTATCACAGATCTCTAGAGAAGTGCTTATTTTTAAATTAAAGTAGTAATGGTTTAAATTTATGGAACTGTTAGGTAATTACAGGGAGCAGCTTTCCTATTTAGGAAAGAACAAATTAGAGAGGAAACGGGACTACAAAACATTTTGAATGATTTCAAAATTGAGTATTTTTTAAATCAAAGTGCACTGGAATTTATTTTCATATATGCCCTTTTCTTTCTTTTTCTCATGCCTAAAGAGAAGATAATTAGCTTGCCTTTAAGCAGGAAAAAAAAATCTTATTATGAACAATCTGATGAGATTTCTGCATCTCCCACTAGAGGTACAGAAATAAAATAAAAATAGCCACAGAACTAACAAAAACAATTAGCTGGACATGGAAATGCCAATCTAGTGAAGGAAGATGTTATCTCCTATTGCATTTAGCCAATATAAATTTTTAAAAAGGGAAGAAACAGAAACCACACCAACATAAAAAAACCTTGATCACAAGGACGTTATTCTGAATCAGAAAATAAGAGTACTGTTTGCCTTTCACTGACATTTGTAGATACTTCATAGATTTCAGTGCAACAGTGGAACAGCAGGCACTAGGCACTTGTAATTTGCCAAAATGTGCTACAGATCAAAAAGTGAAACACTAGCATAGACAAGCATTTGTCCAGTCAGGTCTTATAAATGTCCAGCAATAAAGATGCTTATTCCAATTTCTTGATTTTTGAAACCTGAGCTCCACCTCCTTGCAATTTAGCCTATCACTGTCTTCTTATTTATTGAGGAAGGAAAAAAAAATCAATTTACTTCATTACCCTCTATAACTTTTTTATTATTTGGAAGCATACCACATCTCAAAGTCTCTCTTCCTCCACAGCAATGGTTCAAAAACAGCTGGATATAATTTAGTGATGAGGCATAGAGGCCAGACAAATACACTCTGCTTAGTTCAACAGTCAAACCTGCACTGCCAATAAGGGCTGGGAAGAAGTAGCCCACTGCATACCAACCCTCTACCTTAACCTCAAGACACTCAAGGGCCTTTGAGTCTTGCTGCTTTTCTAAACAGACTCAATTTCCTCTTGTGCACTTCCCTCTTCCATTTGAGGTTACCAATAGTTTGACACAACATAACTTTATCCTCTATCTCAGCATACAGAGAGTTTGGCACTGTGCACTTCATTCACTTTCTTCAAGATATGTACCTTTACTATGTCACTCCAGAACCTTTCTTCCTCAAGGGTCAAGTCTGAATTCTGAATTTTACATTTGTGTAAAATCACCTTTCCCCTTCATATTACCAGTCAGCATGTCATCAAATAACAGGCAAACCATATTAACTTCCAGGGTTTTTTTTCCCCCCAACACTCTAAACTGCTAAGAAAAAACAAACAACACAGTGAGGACTGCATTTCAAAACCATGCTGGGCATATTTTTCACAAGCTTAAAAGAAACTCAAGCAATTCACTGAAGTTTAATGACTCACAAGAAAACCCCAATCGCCTGGCTTAGTTAGATCCCTGTGAGATCAGCAGTTTCATGTGATTCCATTGCTATTAGTCAAAGCTCCACAGATCTATCAGAGAAGTATCTAGTAAGCAATCATCTTATACAAGCACGCAGTACAAAGCAGCAGCATAACAAAGCAGCTAGTTATTGAATAACTGTAGTTATTCCAGTGATACAACTGTCAGCAGCACTTGTTTGTTTTGGACAATAAGCACATTGCCACTAAATATGAGCCATTGTTTATTGCCAAATAATAAATATGCAGACATATTATCTGTTGGACTAATGATGCCACACCCACAAAAGTTATTTCAACACCTACTCTAATTACAAAGTCTGAATAAACAATTAAGAATTTGGCGGATAAAAAACCCTTTCTTAATTTATCATTAACTGACTGACCACATGTAATTTTTGCAGACTTGTATAGAGAATTTTGAAACTGAAAGATGAGTTTTCACACAGAGCTGAGGCATTTTCAACCGTACTGACTACTTTCACGTATTTCACAACATAACACTTTCAGCATGAGTTCCAAATGTTCAAATGTTTGATACCTACATTTACTCTGAGCTTCTCCTCTCTTGCATGTCCTGTTTCACAGGTGTGGCAGGGGGCTCGC
>VWYI01037505.1:82745-119561 GCA_013399455.1 Anthoscopus minutus | reverse complement strand
GGTGTGGCAGGTGCTTCACTCACATCCTGTTTTGCAGGCGTGGCAGGCATCTCACCATTGACGCTCTCCACGCCAGTAACGGACATCAAGCTTTTCCGTTCTTTGGAGTTTGATTTGTGATCCACTTTTGTGACTCGAAATCTGAGGTGAGAAATGAAAGTTCACTTGTACTTCCTCACAGATGACTTAGATCATTCTTAAGAGCAACAGCATGGCAGAAGCAAATTTCCACGTCCCAAGAACAAGATATGAGAGCAGACACTTACGTGGACCCTCAGAACATCTTCCTACCACCCTCAGGTACTTCTAGTACTCACTACCTACTGAATCACACCTCCTCAGGGAATTGTGTTTTGAAGCAGAATCCACAGATTGCATACCATTTCTTAGAATAGTAATTTTCAAAGACAATTACAATGTAAGGTAGGAATTAAAAATAACAAAGAGAATGAAGTGGTTTCTACAGCTTCACACTTACTTGAGAAATACCAAATTCAGAAACAGAGAAATTTATTATTGTGCAATTCTTGTTTCTTTTTAGCCTGTATCAAACAGGCAAGAGCCTTAGATTTGCACCCACAGTAAATAGTCATCTTTTTACATAGTTCTTAAAAAAAAAAAAGAAAATCACATTTACTTCTTCCAGAAATAACTTCAGTCTAATAGTAACAGGATTATAAAAAAAAAATGTATCACTGACCTTATAAACAAAGCAGAATGAGTGGATATCTGATCCAACACTGGCCACTGCAGCATTCTAAGAAAGTATACAATAAAATTACCTAAGCCTTACCTTCCCACAGAAAGGACTGTAACTTCTCCAATACGACTTCTTCTGTTCTCTTTAGATTTTTGAGCTGGCTTTATAAGGTGCCATCGTTTGTGACTACAGCGATTACAAACATCCTTTTCTACCACTCCTCCAACGGTATGGAAGTGATGGGCTTTGCAGTTGTGTCTGAATGGAACAACACCTGGTGACAAAGGAGTCCCTGGACTCATTGGACTCTCAGGGGAGGTAGGAGATAATGGGCTGTAGGAAAAAGAAACAAAGAAAATATAAAGCTTACTATAAAATACCATTTCTTAAAAAGGAAAAAGCATTAAATCCAACCTTCGGTTATGTCTAGTGAATAACCAGTTTTTACAGGAAATATTTCTTTATGAGGATGCCCGGCTTATGGTTCCCTCTAATAGTATATTTTTGCAGTTAGATTCACTCTCACAAATTAATTCAGCTGCAGTCATGTGGTTAAGGTAACTAACGCAAAAGACAAGGAAATTAAGAGGGGGAAAAATCAGGCTAAAGTAGAAGAGAATGGGTTACACAAAATTATACTGATGAAGACATTTACTAAACTGCTCACACTCACAAAATAACTCCCTTGGAAAACTAAGGAAAGTATTTTGGAATTGTTACAGGATCTCAAGGAAGTCCCAGAAGAGCACAGTCCCACAATATTGAAAGGAGGCAAAACTAAAATGTGTAAAACGACAAGCAGAAACAACATCATTAAGTTTCAATTTTAAGTACCTAGAAAGAACAAAAAAGTAGCACAACCTCCAAAAGGCATTTGAGATCATCTAATTGAAGCAAGCTGATTTTCCTCTAAATTAGAAAAACAGCATAGACAGAAACTAGACGTACTTTTTTTGGACTTTAGCATCAATTTTAACACTGTCTAGTAACACAGCAGGCCAGAGCTCATGAAGTATGAAATAACTGCAGAGTAAGGCAGTACATCTTGTAAAAAAAATTAAAAACATATACAGAAAGTACTATATGTGAAGTTGCTGTGAAACTGCAAAGACATACTAAATATGTTTCTTTTGGTCCTAGTGATATTCAGTGCTTCAAACAGTTCACTGGGTAACAGAACAGAAGAATAGCTAAAGTCCCAAAAGACTCTGGGTCACCCATAGCAACTGTAGAGGTCAAGGTAAGAAATTGGAAAGATCAGAGGAAAACATGCTTATGAAAGACACTCATACATACACAAATCTTACTAAAAATACTGGACATATTGCAGTAAGGACAACACAAATTCTCAGTGTTTTAGCAGAAAGCCTTTACATAAACCTAGATTAAAAAGCAACAAGACAGATGACCATTCTCCAGAAAAAGAGTATCATGAGCTGAACATGAATCACTAACAACATTCTTGCTTAAAAAGGACAAAACAGTGGAAATAACAGAAGCATAACCTGTGAACCTAAATTTACATTACTCAGCATTAATCATGCCACATTTGATCCTACCATGCAGGTTTAGAAATGTTATTTCAAGAAAGATACAAACAAGCTGTAGAGACTCCAAAGGGGAACAGAAATTAAAGAAGTAAAACATGCCAGAGAAGACTTGGATGTTTATTTTTAAAATAAAAACATTGACAATAAATATTTAATGGTCTTCACATAAACAAGAAAATGCTATTAAGGAAAATAAAAGTTGTTCAATACCTGAAGCAAAGACAAAACTAATGGCTTCAATTCAGAGAAGTATAGATATTAATCAGCCATAACTATTTCTATAATTAGGAAGTTTCACAGGGCACTGAACTTGCAAAGAAATACAGAGGATTTCTACTTGATTACCAAAGCTTCAGGAGTATCTGTCAGATTCTGTAAGAGTAATCTTTTTCCCTCCTCCTTACTCTTCATATTTTAATTCACCACTAAAACTACAGTCTAAAACGCTCAAGATAACATTACACATGCCTATGCAAAAAATCCAAATAAATATTTCTACAGAACCACGGAAGTTTAAAAAGAAATCCCTTTGGAAATTCAGGGGTTTTTTTTCCACAACTGAGCCTCTCACCATTAGAACACGTGTTTAACAGTTGCATACTCAGCATTTTCTTTTGCTGAAACTATATACTCCTATTTCTTTTATAGGTGACACAATACTACTTGAACTCTCATCTCCTCTGCCTTAATATGAATACAGGGTTATATATTAAGAGTATTGAGAGTAGTCTAGACATAGCTAAAAGTACTCATACAGCTACAAGCACTTTTATATATATGATGCATCTACAAGTTCTTTTACACATACAATGCATCTAAGGCAGAGCTGCTTTTTCTACATAATTATCTAAATGTGTGCACTGAAAAATCCTAAGAGGTAGGTCAACCGACATTGACTGCCACAATTATAAAGATAAAAGTAAACCAAAAGGAGACACAGAAAAAGATGTCTCTTGTAAGTTAGCATCTCTACAAATGAAATGAGCGCTGTTCTGTTCTTTGAAGCCACAGTAGCTTTGGACCAAGCCACCTTGTACTTAACTTCACCCCAAAGTAAACCAGTATTTGCAGCATCTGTAAATCTTTAGCCCAAAATGCAGTAATACTGTATCATGCACCTAAAACCCATAACCAGAAGACCAGTCACTAACCCATGGTATATGTTAAATTTTAAGGACTGAGACACAAAAGAAAATCAAAGTACTACCCTCTTAGCTGTTAACTCAAGTAAGTGATGTAGTCCTAGAAGTGTTCAGGAAACAAAGTCCTTTGAAAGTGTATGCTTTTAGTTGCCTCAGGAAACATGCATGAAAATGAGGAGTAATTACCTTTCAGGTTCAAAGACACTGCTATCTGCTACCATGGCCTTTAACACATCAGCATTTGCTGCAATGAGAATAAACAGAACTCTTCAAAAGTGAACGGTTCTAACTTTTGAAAAAAACTAAATCAAAAAGTTCCTCAAAGAAATTTAATTTAAAAGAAAGATGACTGCATTATATATCACAAATAAAAGCACAAAGAGAAAACTGCAGAAAAAAATGCAAATATAATTCTATGGGTAGTCTTAACATGAGCTACTCAAATTGCAGTTCATATTGTACTCAGAGCTCCACTCCAGTGCAATACATGAAACATGGCCATCTACACACAACTCTCAAACAAGATCTCTGAATCACCTTACACATTTAACCCAACTTCAGATTAAAATCATCAGTTTAAGTGAGCCCTACAAAATGCAAATTCATTATCAGACAAGAACTATCAATTGCTCACTTCTTATTAAAAGAAATGTACTACGTAATCTCAATCTCAAGGAAAAATACACAAACTCAAAGCACTAATAGTCTTAAAAAGAAAGAAAACAAGAGGAAAAAAATCCCAAAACAACAAAACCCAAAAATCACCACAAGCAAACCCAAAAACATCACTTTTCCAGAGGGCTAGTCTCCATTCAGAGGTATTCCAAAGCCAGTTCAGTGATTAGAACTCTTGAGTTATGCAAATCTAAAATTAAAAGGCTGAAGACTCTTACCCTATAAAAACAGTCTGCTAAACATTACTTCTGTGGGGCAAATACATTCTGAACTAACCAAGCCTTCTATGGGGCACTTAACTATGATTTTGTTTTCTCAGTCACATCTTCATCCTTTATTTTGCACACAGATGCAGGTAGCATGTACAGAATTCAACATTAGTGCTATGTACCCAATTGTCTTAGCTATGCACAAATCTCTCATCAGACAAGAACTGCAAGCATCATTTCAGGACAATAAGTTTATTCTAGTCAAAATAAAAGTTTCCACAGGCTTTAAACACTGCCACTAAAAAGGCAATATTGGGCTTTTACTTCACAAACAAAGCAAAAGGCTGAACCAAAAAAAACCAAATACCTAAACAGTTAAAATTTAAAGGAAATGAATGACCTGAATTTACCATACAGAACAATTTTCAAGTAAGCATGAAACTTCCCTATTGTCCTTGAAGTTACTGCCTTGTAAAGACAATTTCAAAGAGTAAAGAATAACAAATTGGTTATTAAATGAAAGCACATGAACATTCCATCTATCACAGTATCCAAAAAACATATTTGTTATAGAATACCATCACAAGGGCTGCTAACTTCAATGTCACAATACTATACCTTCATTTTTCATGATGTAGTTAACAATTTGTCCCACAGTGTCACTATTCTCATGTATAGTTTCATTCATTTCTGTGCAAAGAAATAAATATGTTGTCAGTATCTTGGCCTTATGAATCAAGAACTGAACTATTTTAAAAACAAATAATGATAAAGTCACAGCCAAAACCAAACACACACCAAAAGAAACTACATTTTAAAAAAGAGGCAAGATCTGTTGTCACCATGGAGGGAAAGCTTAGATAATACTTTATCATCTTTATTCAGTAAAAACTATGAATGCAGGTTTATCATGTATATATCAGCTCAAACAAATTCAGCTAAGAATTAATCAAGCTCAGCATTTTCACAAACATACTTCAAAATTTCTTCTCTAGCTAGTAAGGAGGAGACAAACAAGAGAGCAGCATTTCTAATCCTAACAGGGAGAAAAAAAAACCCAAATCATTAAACTGTCTCAAATCACTATCCTAAAACAGGTTACTATTGGCTTTTAGTATCAGGGGGATTCAATTTAAGATTTTCACCACAGCTATAAGGACATAACAATTGATTAATTAAAAAACAAAACCGAAAACTTTTGGAATAGAATGTATCCATTAATGATATTAAAAGCTTCCCTAGAATAACCTGCAAAGACTAAAAGCTTTGGGGAGCTAAAACAATGAGAAGGCAAAGCTTTGCCCTTCCCTAATAATTGTTATAATGGTTTATTTAAAAAAAATGGGGTTGAGGCAAGTTTCATAGGCTAGACTCTAAATTCTTCTCTTATGTAGTAAATTAGGGGCTTCCCCACCTCTCTACCCACGCTTCATCTTAATACCTGCAACTTTGCAATGTAACCTAGAGGCAGCAAGCTCCTGCCACTGAGACATAGGAGATGTCCCTGCTTCATTCCCACTCCCCTGTTCCGCTCAGGGGAACTAACAGATCAGATAGTTCCACTGCTGCACAGCTGCCCCAGGCAGTGCTTAAGAACACACTGACACATCATTACTGCACCACATGGGTCTACCCTCACCACAGAACCACTCTAATTTGCACTCATTATGAATCTACTGAAAGAAATTAATTGGGAGAAAGGAAGAGGAGTATTTACAAGTGCCTTTTGTTTTTACTTACATTTTATGAATGCTATGCCACGTTACTATAGCACTTCCTACATAATAATACCCATTTTTCCCCCTAAGAATAGATAGGAATAAGGAACAATAAAAACAGGACACAAGTGAACAAACGTTATGATAAAAACAAAGGCATTTTAAGGAAAAATTATAAGCAGAATAAAGTTATTCAGTCCAAAGGCTTGGATTTATAAAGAGAGGGGCAATAAGAATGACAACACAACAGGAACAAATTAAGATTGCAAACATAAAACTAAGATTTTAGGTTTTAAATGGCAGCTTTTTGTCACTTCTCAGCTAGCAGTACGTACACTAAGACTGTTGTTAAAAGCATGTAGAATGCAGAAGAATGATCTGGTGATTCCATCTGTGGATTTGCAAACAAATATGACACTTTGATCCCTCTGTAAGCTCTTACTTGATGTGAGCAGACTTGCATGGGAAAGCAAATACTCCTAGATTTGACTGGCAAAGATCAAACCCCAAGTGACATACAGTAACAAAAATATTATTCTTAATACTTCTTTGATGTCAAATATAGAGACAGAAATAACAGAAGTCTCACAATAAATTATTTCATAGTAGCTGCAAAGTACAGAAATAGGAATTTGTTTATTAAACTTGATTACCTATTTTTTCATCAATTTTTTCTTCTTCTACTTCTTCAGCTTCTGTTGTACAACGATATCCTTTTTTCTTAAGGATATGGCAGATAAGGATCCCCAAGAGACCCATGATGAAGAAAACAGGAACCAAAGCAAAGGCAATATACTCTAGGTGTTCAGCCTTGCCATCATTGCCATCCATTTTAGTTGTCAAAGCAGTTGTCTGTAAGCCATGGCTTGACAAAACCAATGGAACCTCTCCATCTATGCAAATCAATAAACACATGTATCACTATACACTGTAAATCACTTGAAAGAATTCAGAAAATTACAATTGTGATCAAATCCCCACAGTACTTTCTGCAATGATGAAGACAACGCATACTCTATTGGCTGAGTAACTAAACCAGAAACAACAGATATTCCCTCTTCACCAAACAATTACAAACATTAACATCCAAAAAGCCTGTGTGATATTTCTTCAATAGAACAGTGAAGAACCAACCATGTTGCAGCCTGACAGGCTTGTAATCTCAAAGAGAGGGCTCACATATTTCACAGAACACCACCATTGCTCCTTGATTACATTAGTGAGGACAATGCTACGCCAGTCCTCCAGTCCTAAATTCATGCAAAATTACCAATAAAATGTGGATCCTTCCCTAATATGAGAGTAAATACAGGATTTAATATTGACCCTTGCATAGAAAAATTATCAGGTGCGAAAGAAATAAACTTGATTTTTACTTTTCTTTTGTCAGTGGGAATTCTCAAAAGAAAGAGCATTTACTCCCTACTCATAAAAATAAGGTGGGCTTTGTCTAAGATTTGGAAATCATTTTGTGTTTAAACTTGAAACAGACATGAAAGAATTATTTTTGCTTGCAAAGAATTTAAGTTGAAGCATTCTCACACACTATTTCTACAATTAACCACTTTTGTTTCATTTAAGTTCTGAATTTCACAGATTAAAACTCCATGTTACAAACTGGGATTCTGACCTATTAAAAGTATAGAATATTTACATTAGAAGGGACACGTGAAGTTCATCAGTCCAAATGCTGCTAAAAGTAGCCCTGATTAGATCAGGTTTTGCAGATAAGCTCCATCCAGATGATGATAATTCTACATTTCTGGACAATCTCTTCCATTATTAACACACTTTTATGTCCAATGTACACAAAGAAACCAAAAATTCAGTACCTTATTGCATATCAATATAAAAGTATAAAAAATTCAACAGCTCAGATAAACCCAAAATTACATACTCAAAACCTTTGCAAAGCCTTAGGGCTTATACACATTCCCCACTCCATAGAATAATAAGACTTAAACATTACTGTCCCCAACATGCCTTTCTACTTTTTATTCTTCTCCTCCACTACAGCTGAAAACAATTTTTTTGAGTAGGAAATAATGACAACCAGGAAGTGTGAGTTTTTTATCCATCTATTTCAAGATACTTCCCATCTACGTGTATTGAACTGGACAAGGAAATTCACAATAGTTCCATTCATCAAACTCGTTAAAGAATGGAAGAGTCAGCAGAAAATTATTTACATGACAGGGACGCTTTCACAACACAAATGTCTAGAATAATAATCCTTCCCTTTCAAAAATAAAAAAATGGACACTCTCACAAATTTGCAGAAGGAGTGTTATTCCACAAACATCTCCTGCACTGGCTGCATAACTAAGTAGGATCTGAAAAACACCAGTAAGGTGACAGACTGCAAAGAGAAGTTTGGTATTTACTCTAGTTTTCTTTATTCCTCTAGAAACAATAAACCTTTCAATTTAAAATATTTCTGAATTTTTCAGAACAGTCTTGAATTGTCAGTTGAGTATGCAATACATAAGATTTGCTCAAAGTGAAAATAATGGAAATTATTTGAAATAACAAGTGATAAAACCCCAATTAGCAACAAGAAACAAAAAAGATTTATTGTGCATTTCACTAAAATAATTTTCTAGGAAATAGAAGAAATGCAGAAAAATGAAAAGAAATGCAAACAAATTATTGAACAGATCCCAAAACTAAATGTTAAAGAAGAAGTGTCTCAGGACATCTGCTTTGGACAAAACCAGATGGTCTAGTTTGCTCCCAAAATGAAAAGAGAAAGCTATTCACTCTAAGAGGCCTACAGAAGACTGTATGCAGAATTTGCCAACACATTACCTTCAGAAGCTCTAACATGCCTGAATAGGACCACTGAAAAATATTTACAGTTTAGCACTATAAGGTTGCAATTGTTTTATACTGCAAGGAAACAAAAGATAGGAAAGGGTAAAGGATACAATTCTATAATTGAGAAGGCTGATCTTACATGCAGTTTATTTGCATTCTACGAATTTATAATTCACGCTTTAATATACCAAAATATAATTTCTTTTTTTTTTCTAACTCATCAGGTAGCAACAGCCACAAAGTAACCCAGTTAATCAACTAAGTAGTTTTAGTTACTTTCGAGTAAGAGAGTAAGGAGAGTAAGTCATCACACCAGAGAAGTATTACTTGGATGACTACCACATCTCACTATCTAAGAAATCCAACTGAAACAGTATATATCACAATAAGGCTATCAGTAAATAAGCACCTTGCATGTTCAAATACAAGGCAATAACAGGCAGATACTTTGGATTTCACTGCATTGTATCTACTTTAAGAATGAATGGAAAACATCTCCCTACTATCAACAGCCACTTGTTAAACAAGCTGTTTGGTGGAAGGGGCACAAAATTTATCCAACTCAACTTTTTGGGTTTTCTGCCTCTGTGGCAAGAGTGGCATGGATTGCCCAAACAAGTATCTATTTTGTCCATAACCATGGCAGGCAATTCCCACCAAACCCAGAGAGCAAGGGGGCCTTATCACACGACTAGAGGTCCATGCCTCAGGCCTTCCAAGTCGTGGTTCACTGCAATTCCTCCAAATGCAAAGTGACTTTAAGAGGTCCCTTTCCATTCAGGTCTCTGCTACCCCACTCACCATGTTCCTGGCAGACTGCAGCCCTGAAATGTATTAAATCGGATTGCTAAGATAACCAGGTTTTAAGAAAAAATGCCACAAAAAGTGTCTAGTTTATAAGCAGTCATTTTACTAAATCATTATAGCCTGAGGTTTGGAAAACTCCTCTGTTAAGGTAATCCACTTACCGAGTATGGTGAAGTGGGGAAATAAGCAAGGATAGCCAAGTATATACAGAACAAAGTTTCCCAGAGTAATTGCAGTACCATGGAGCATCAGCCTCAGAATATGATAAAAAAATAAGGGCAGTAGCATTATTTATGTGGAAAAAAATTTTAACTGTGAGGGCAGTGTTCAAGGCCAGGCTGGATAAGGCCTTGAGCAACATGGTCCAGTGGGAGGTGGTTCAAGGAGGGCCGGGGCCTGAATGATCTTTAAGGTTCCCTCCAACCCTCAGCATTCTATGAGTCTATTAAAAAAAGTATAATGTCCAGCATAATTATTTTCAAATCATCAACTTGAAACCCCATCAGCTTGACACAGCCACTGAAAACACAGATACAATTTAACACCATCACCACTCTCCAAAAGAGTAAACTCAGGAACCACTCAGGTTAAGATTTCCAACCTAACTAATATGTAACTACCTAACAGCTGGAAAAGCCTTCATGTCAAGAACCATGGTTTGAATTTCTTTGTTTTCTGTTTCTTTCTCTTCCTACATAATCAGTTTTATAATTTGGTACTTCTGCTTGTAGACTGACACATGAAGCCCCAATGAGAAAATCTCAGAAGCTAAAAGCTCATCTGCAGTCAACATGTGATGACAATCTAGACAAACATTCAAATAGATACAGCCTATGCAAGATGAACAGAGAATTGTGCCTATACCTGCACTTTTTTTACTGACAGAACAATGTTGAAAAAATCTTAATTTATCAACTGAATACTCTGTAGCATAGATTAGTATATTAACAGGGTTAAGGTTTACAGAGGTCTTGAACTAGGAAGGAAAATGGAAGGGTTTTTCCATTTAAAAATTCATTAAATTAACATGGATACTTCAACATACCAGCTTATCTACATAGGCCTATGTGACTTTTCTTTGGTTGTAATTAGATATCTAAAAATTCAACTCTTCCATTAAAATTAAGCAAGAAACAAGTATTACTAGTAAAACATTGTATCAATAACATTTCTATATAAACACGTCATTTACACAAAGTCCAGAAACTGCTTGACACCATTCATTTTTTGTTCAGACACAAAAACCCACCAAAAGCAAAGCAAAAATATCCTAGAAGAAATTAACTTAGCTGAATCAAATACCTGGTGCTGTGTAACCTTACAAGCAGAGCAAAGCACTCAGCTGTCATTATCAAACATCCAACATAGTCTGCCCTCAAAACCCTCAGCAATTATGACATAATGCAAAGCCAAACCCTGAGTACCTAAATGGGTAATACATTTTATGCCCCAAGTTACAGCCACATCACTCACTGTACACCCCCTATTCCCTTTCCCCAGAAGCACATTGTGCTTATATCAGACTGGTGACAGTTTACCTCATTCTCATGATGTATGATGCTGCTTCTCAATGGTTTTAATCAGGCCACAGCAATCTTCCTTGACTTGAGACAATTCATAAAAGACCTGATTTATTTCAATGCTTTGCTGTCATGGCATTTTTATACACCAGTCATTGTATGCCAGTCTATATATGAAAATTACTAGAAGATGTGATCTAAACAAAATTATTTAAGGCCAATATTCAGCATATTTAGTGATGCCTAAGCTGTAAATAATAAATTGCACTCATGCTACTAATTCAGATCCCATGTACTCATTTGCTTAAAAATGAATATATGCCAAGTATGGAAGTTGAATATTGCCTGCCTTTACTGAATCCTTACCTAGGAAGTAAAATATAAACATAGTCAACCTCAGACAAGTCTTTTGGCTCTAATCACTGTTACTCAGATACAAAGGTAGTGCTCTTCCACATCAGCAATTGCTCAAGACAATTTACAGTACCTTCAGGAAACAGAATATAAGAGGAAAAAAGTTAGCAGATAAATGGAAAAATAATTCATTCTTCATCAAATTGCAATTTTTGCATGGCATAGACAAATTTTTCATAAAGTACGTGAGAAATTTCTAGAAATATTTAATCTTAATCCTATCTTGCTTGAAGTATAACTCAGATTCTTGGAAAACAGATCTTATTAGCAATATACAACTCAGTACTAACGTATTGTTTTTCTAAATCGTCTATACTAAATCTAAGTATAATCTGTATCCATCTGATTACTTCAGGCACATTCCACTTGTTTTTGTATTGTTTAATTTACAAAAAGTGGCCCATAAACAATCATGTAATCTCTCTGTTCTACCAGTAAAAAATCCTATTTACTCTGGATTTTGCCCATTATGCCCATGCTGTTTACCTTTTATGGCATGCCTTTTAAAAAGGTTTATTTACATGTTACAAATTTGATTATTTGAGTCCACCTGCTAAAAATAAGTACATTTATATTCACTATCTTCTTGTCCATGAAGTTTAAGGAGTTACAGGATCATATTCCCTGCTTTTAGACATGAAAATGGAACATAGATATCAATCTCACAGTATATAGAAATAAACTATCATTGGTCTTAATGTTAATTAATATTTAAACAAATTAAATACGATCACAAACAACCTATTTAAGTAGAAGACAAATTAAATATTATGGTATGACACATGATCCCCTCAAACATCTTATCTAAGCACAGCTGAAAAACATGCCTCAGTATCAACATCAGCTCAGGATTTTCTCCCCCTCCTCACCATTAACGTTCCAGTCTACTCATCTGGGGAAAAAAGGGCCATCACCTAAGGTTCAAAATAATTAGAGAATATCGTTTGCATGGGTGGGTTTTGGTTCTTTTTTTGGGCTTTTCTGGCGCTTTGTCTTTTCCTTTCTTTTGTACCTGGATCACTTGTGGTTCAATTCACCACACAGACCTACACACAGCTAAAAGCATTGCTTAAGCTTTTTGTGGCAATGCCACAAAGAAAAAAATGGTCAGGCAGCCTGTGACCCCAGCCCTGCAAGGAAAAGACACCTGATGATGACACTCAGTGCTTCATCCTCTCCTGGCTCTAAAGGAAGTGTATTTTGAACTACAGTAAACACTAACAACACTTCCTACCTCAGGACAGATATCAAAGGTGGATGGATCAGAATGATTTGGATTGGAAAGGACTTTAAGGACCATGTAATTCCAACCCTGCCACCATTGGCTAGGACACCTTCACTAGATCAGATTGCTCTTTCATTTACAGCATTCACTTTAAGCATCATTTAGCGTAAAACTTCTTTCATGTTAAATTAATATGAAACATGCTTTTAAATTCAGGCATATAAAATAAAAACTCCTTGTTTATTAACTTAATTTCCTAAACACACACTAAATACTTCAATCTCAAGAATTTAAGAAACTAGCTTTATTTTTAAAAACTTGAGTTTTAGTAAAGTTAATTCAAAACCAGCTTGAATCTCCTAGCATTTCAAAAGTGGTGGATATTTCCTTAAAAGAAGTTCTAAATCAGTTGCATACTTTCATTCAGTACCTTCAACTTACTCAGAGATAAAGCATTCTATCAGAGCTGCAGTAGAGGTTTCTATTAGCAAGTTGAATTTGATTTGTTTTAGATTCTTAATTCAGGTGCTTAGCAGGGAAATAATGTAGATAAATCACTTACTCTGATGGTAGTCATGAATTCATTTAATACACATCTTTAATTATTTTACTGATAGTAAATTTAACAAGAACAGTTTGATGCAACTTCAAAATAAATACACTTTTCACAAGCTATCTGATTCAAATAGTATTTATCTATTGTGGACACTACATTCAAATTGCTTTTGCAACACTAAGCAGATGAAATTAGTAGCAATTTCAATTATAGGATAAAATATACCACTGCCCAAAACACGTATACACAAAAAAAAATTAGGAAGTGTTAGGGCTTCCCTACCTTACTAGTCAGGTGGTAGCTACAGAAGAGAGCAGACAAACTAGAAAAAGTCAGTAAAGAAGAGGTTAAAAAAAAAAGTTTATTTTCTAGAGAAAAAAAAAATCTTAAGCGAAGAAAACCTATTCCCTACCACTTGCTTTGTCTATTGTTCAAGGAAACTGCACTTCAGGGAATATGCTAAAAGTGAATAACAAAGGAAAAACACCTATCATCGAAGAAGAACATTCAACACATTTGTGAATTCCGCTTAACTTCTAGCTTCCTTGTAGTAATCAGAACCTACAACCAGAAGTGAAATAATCAGGAAGTGAGTGACAAAAAGGAAGCCACATGATGAAGGAACATACAGACAACTAATAACACACTGCCAACTGCCTTAGAGGTTAAGCAGGGCTGATTAAGAATTTTGGTTAAGAACAGACATCAATGCCTTCAGATTTGTTAAAAGCAGTATCTCAAGGAAGTGAGCATAAGGATTAGCCACATTTCCTTAAAGCTCATTCTAAGTACCCCTCCTTTGTGAACACCAACAGTAAGACCTAGGCAGCAAGTCTCGGGCATGACCCACCTGAACAGAACACCAAACAGCATCCATGGTACCCAACATTGTGCTCATAACCATAAAACACCAAGCTTTTCAGACTAACTCAGGCTAAAGCCTGCTAAGAGTCCTTACATTAGAGACAAAATCTCTGGCTCACCAAAGTCACCACAAAAATTTTGACTGTAGGCAAATTTTGCAGGTCTGGAAAGAGCTTTCTACTCTACAAGTGTCCGCCCTGACAAGTTCTTCACTAATGCCAGTTTTTTCTGAATTACACACCCTATCAACACATTCAGTAAATTGTCTGAAGAAAGTTTTAGACTGGCTTCTCTGAAAGCCTAAGGGTAGGGTGAGGATTCAGAAAGGAAGTGCCTGCTATATAAGGTAGGTTCTACTCACAGCAAAAAAAACCATAGCTAAAAGCATTACTGTATAATGCATATAAGACTGCTGAAATAATTGCAATAAGCACTGCAATTCCCTCACAGCCAGACAGCACTTGTTAGAACCAACAAGGAAGACCAAACCTAATAAATCATCGGTCATCACACCATGAAGGCATCTGACATTATTTAGAATTCAATGAGGAAAAAAAATTAACGGCATATAAAGAAGTTTTGTTCCATTGAGAAAGAAAAAAAATTTAAATATAAAAGGAAGTAAGATGTAGTCTGTTCTTTGTGCAACACACTATGTGGTTGATAATGCTTCATTAACATATAGAGACAAAAAGCTTATGGTTCACTGTTTCCCAGTACTAACTTGCAGTGCGTACAGTGTAATTGCTTTGGTCACTACTTGAGCAGCTTATAGGTCCTATGGCAAAAATACACAAAACTGGTTCTTTACATTTGCATTTCTATTGGAAAATTGTTCCTCAAATTTCAGTTTTCAAATAAAATACACACTGCAAACAGCTACAATATACTTAATAAAGCACATTTCAGTATGGTTGTGAAAAAGCAATGAAATAAAATCCTCCCTGGACATATCAGCTATTTAGTACTATTGCATACCACTGGTTAAATTTACTATTACAATAGGCATCTAGTGAGCAGCAGTAAATCAGTGCTATTAAGCACATTACATCAATGAATTTATGCACACTAACAACAATCCTCACTAGTTCACAGGAGTCAAAAAACAATTTTTACCCAAACCAATGTATCTTTTGTGTGAAGAGGTACACTGACAGCAAATACATTGTAAAACTCTGAGAAGAAAATTATTTCACAGCTTTTGCATCTCTTGTTAGACTTGCCAACTTTTAGCCTGCATAGGTACAATCCTATTCAACCAGATAGGACTAAACTGCTACAGTTATTAAATCCTACAAACACACACAGCATACCAAGAGTTCTCCACCCACCTTCAAAATCAATAAAGCAATCCTGAGTATAAACATTTGTAAAAGGTTTGTATAAACTTACATATACACATCCTTTCATTTGCTAAAACATCTGGTTACAGCCTCTTCATGATACTACTAGTAGGTAAACTGTATGGTAATCATAGCATGTATGAACATGCTCTAACATGCTGAAGTAACAGCCAAAGAGCAAATTGTTTTTAACCTGTTAAATATATATATATATATGTATGTATGTATGTATGCATGCATGAATGACCGTGAAGAGAAACCCACACTTCTTTCCTCCTCCTACCTTTGCACAGAAAACCTCAGGCCCTCAGATGGCAGCTACCAGTAAATATAAATCTGATATTCAAGGTGCTTAGTGGTACTTAATTCTTTCCACTCTCCTGAAGCACTTGATGACAAGCCTTCCATTCCTCTTGCTTTCAGAAAATAAATAGCAGGTAGTAGATATAGCAAACCCTTCTGACCAAGCTTGCCTACATCAAGTAATATACAAATATAGAAAAGTAATGCCAGAAAGACAAGAAACATTTCTGGATATATTCTTTGCTAGTAAGTATGGCCATCTTAACTGTTTCCACTAAGCTGAAAGTTTACTCTCAAACAAGCTGGTACACTCTTACTTATGTCATACCACCTAAAAGTAATACAGCTGATCAAGCTGAAAGTGAAAATGAGAATCAATTTTTTATACAAGAGTTTGAAAATCATGTACAATGCATTAAATAAAAGCAATTCACACTACACAGGCAACAAATTCTGTTTCATCTTGAGATTATTAGTACCATAACAGTTGTGGTTAGACATAAACAAAGAAAATGTAATTTTAAACTAACAGCTCTTCAGAGTGCTCAATGGTTACAGTCAGCTTTTCATTTCCAAAACCTAAACGCTAAGCCAAGCTTAACCTCACAAGTGAAGGTAAAACAGAAACAATTCTTTAATTCACTGTTATCTTAAGAGCCATCTGATTCTAGTTAAAGTGAATCAACTACGGAGGAGTTACCAGACTAGAGCTCGTATAGTTCATTGCAGTTTTTTGTGTTGGTTTTTTTTTCCCCCACCACTCCTGGCCATAATCTACTACATCACCAGGCCCGGGTGTCGCGACAGTAAGCACCGAGTGATCGCCGAGGGCACTCGCAGCCCGCCCGAGCGGGACGCGGCAGCGCCCGCCCCGCGCGCCCCCGCCGCGCTCCGCTGACAGGCGGGAGAAACTTGAGCAGCTGCGGCCGCGGAGCCTCGACCCCTTCCCAGCCCACTCCCCCGGGCTGCCCGGGGGGAGACGCGCCCCTGCCTTGCCGCTCTCCTCCCTCGTCCCCGCAGGGACTCAAACGCCGGGGACCCCGAGGAAACCACGTCGACCGCCGGCAGAAGCAGCGGAGTCAGACCAGACATCTGAGCGGCGAGTGAGGCTGTACTGCCCAGAGAGGTCACAGCCCGCGGAGCTGCCGGCGGGGAACGAGGGGGTCGCGAATTGAAGCGTCCCACCGCAGCGAAGGACCGAGGCCGCAGCGACCCACCGAGAGCGGAGCTGTTGCCCAGCCCGCCAGCCATCAGGCCCAGCGTTGGCGCAGTCGGCGGAATCCCGCCGGTCGCTGCCGGAGCCATTCCTACCGCCTTGCCCGCGCTGCTCCGCGTTGGCAGCGGGGCCGCTGNCCGGCGTGCTCTTGTGCCGCCTTAAACAGGGCTCGAAGCCTTTCTTGTACGCTCCGGTGGGAACGACTCCGAAGGCGCCCCAGACATTAGTTTAGTATTGCAACTCCCAGACGTAGTTTCCTGATCCCGGCAACCGCAACGCTGGAGTGCAGCGAGGGGGCAAAATGGGCGCAGGGCATCGTGTCCTAAAGGGCCCGAGGTGATTCCTTGACCCGTTCGCTTGGCATTGGTCGTGTGCCACAGTGGCTCCCGAGTGCCTGGGGTGCAGCACCACCCTCATGGAGTGGCCCACGGGGCAGCTTCTCAGCCAGGCAGGTTTGGGTGTCTCCGTATGGGTTTCAGCCCATACGGAGGCCAGGGAAGGCTTCTTTGCTGCTGCTGCCCCAAGTGCCGCGCTCGCTGTGCCGGCAGCTCCTTCGCTGCAGGGCATGGGCTCTGGGGCTGAGGAGGTATGACTGGAACACTTGCTCTGCACTAGCATGGAGCCTGTTATCAGAGCTGCAGGGAAGATACTTAATACAGTGCACCTGCCCCGAGGAGCCACAGGGCCTTGTGGAAGTTGTTGCCACCGCTACAGCATTACTCTATACACCAGGGCATGCAAGCATACAGAAACTAAATGTGGCCCTGTATTCACTGTCCCTTAGCATGTGGGGGCATTGCTTCCACACACTGTTATCTCTTCCCATGCACTAGTCCCCAAATTCATGCTTTATTCCTTAAATCTTCACTGCTAAACTCCACCTTAGTTTTGGTAAATCAACTCCCATGCTTAGAGCTTGGCCCACTTTGTATTTCAGCAACCACAGCTGGACTTTCCAACTGACATGGTGCAAAACTAAAGGCTTATTCTTGTACCAAGGCAGAGGCAACTATAGGTTCCCAGTACTTCCAAATACAATACTCTAAATTATCCTAATCTAAATATTTTATTTACTTGTTACTACTGATTTTGAATACCTATGATAAACACTACTCATTTAAGATACAATATTGCAATAATTATTAAGACAGATTTTTCAATAGGCTTTTTCATCTGGTACCAACATGGTGTGCAGAAATACCCTTATCAGCCCCTAATTAGACTCCACAGGTAGATTCACAGTACCAGACTGGCAGCTTCCTGTTTGGGACAATCACCCCATCTGATATTTCCTCTTATCACCACCTCCCAGTCTCCTTTTTTAATAAAAAAAATGTAGAAAATTATGTCCTCAAAAAGAGTATATCTGTACCATTTCTGCAGTAGACAAAAAAGAAGTGTTCTGGAAATAAAGTTTTAATCCTTTTCCTCTGTGCTTGGATGTCAGCTCTATTCATGGTACCAACTGTAGCCTCTATTTTTTGTGCAATTATTTTTTTCAGAGATACAAGTATTAAAATATTAGGGTGATCAGTATCTGAGATGTTTATATTTGGAAATAGTTCTCAGTCAAGTAGATAAGCAAGAACATGAAAACTCAGGTTTTTTCTTACTACTTGGTGTGAGACTTACCTGTCTATTAACCAGACTAATTAGAATTAGCAGAACTGTCCTTTTCAGCAGAATAGAAAATCAAGCAACAGGACACAGGGTTCTTTGCACTTTTAAAAACAATTTCTTCCTCTTCGGTTTTGTACAGAAAGTACTGCTGCTTACCCTCACCTGAGTTGCCTCTGCCCTGTCTCTTAAATTTGTACTCTTTTTTTTGAGGGTGTGGTTCTCTGTCATGTGTTCTCCATATCAAAAAGGTGACAAACTTGGAGCGAGATACAATCTTCCTTTTCTTTTGGGTAAAGTGCAGCACTGCAGATCCTAACTCAAAGGAAATGGCAAAATGCAGCAGGATTATTGAATCATGTCTGACTCCATGAAACAAACTCTCCAGAGCTAGGATTTAACTCAATCTCCCTCTGACTTCAGAAAAACTGTGCCGCTTTTTTGGGTTTTCCCCCACTTTTTAAGATTAGAGAAATAATCTAGGTTTACAAGCAAGGACCTAGCACAATTTCTGAGGCAATAGCATCCTGCCCTTATTCATCTGCTGGAAAAAACTCCCCTGGGCATAGGGAAATGATCAAATTAGCTTTGCCACTAGAAGATTTGTAAAACCACCTGTCGGCTTCTATGAAAAAAATAAATCTCACTCAAAATTCAAAACTCAAAAAATTACCAACTTTCCTTAACAGTCTCAAAAGTAAGTTTCAATGAGGTTTGATTGGCCCAATCTGTATCAGTTACTTCCTCATGCATCTTCAATTTGTTCCTATTACTAGAAAATGCAATCAGTTGGGACACATGCGAGCAGTTTTTCGATTGCAAAGTAGTCAAAATATTTTCTTTAAGTAGTATTTGGCTCTACCCACTACTAGTTCTTGAAACTTTATCTCTAAACTAAAGTCCAGTGTTGACTTTCTTACTGGAAGACCTTTTAGGAATTTCATTTTTATTGGTAATTATGTCTGAACAAACCGGACAACTAAATGTCCTCCTTTGTAAAAGTTACAGAAAGAACAAACATTGGCAGAGGTAAGTAGAAGACAAGAACCATTGTTTGCACATCTTAAGTAGTGTGGCCGTAAATATCAAAATAATGAAAGCGACGCTGGAAATCTCGTGTCATCAAGCCCTTTATGTGACTTAATAAGATACTTTATACTGAACTAGAAGGATGCTAATTTCACAATTAATTATATATTTATATGTAACCACTTATTAAAATCCATCTATTTCCAGTATGCACAAATACCTCAGTGTGAAACTAAGCAATGCTAGTGCTAGTAAAATGTGAATAATTGAAATTCTCTTTGAAAATCAAATTATTCATATTCCCACATAAATTAATTGCTCAGTTTTATTACTAGAATCACAGTTAGGACTGTCTGTTTTCTACGCATCCTTTCTACAAGCATTCTTTGCTTGTATTATCTATATATTCAAGGCAAAAATACTTCTAAAACATTTTAAAGCTGCATCCAAATTCCAACAGTATTTAAAACACTTATATACAAAGAAGCATTCCTTGGAGTGAAACTTCCCTGAGAGTGGTTGCTTTACACCTTGTATATTTGTTTATGGAAAATTATGTATTAAAAGTAAGAATTCCTAGACTCAGACAGTATAACCCACCTTGGTGTTCCAGGTTTGGCTTTGTGGTGCTTAGCTGCCTCGTGGAACCAAACCACAACGCCTGGACTCTGAGTCAAAGTAGCCATATATCAAACATTTACTGATAGAAAAGTGGTAAGGAACACTCCCAGCAAACTATATAAAAGCTAGCTTCCTAATTATTTCTTTCCACTTCTCCCAGCAAGCAGCTGTTATTGGAAAGTAAAAGCATTGCTGAAAGGTATTGCTAATGGGCAACCTGGTCTAGTGGAAGATGTGTGTTCCCTGCCCATGGCTGGGGGATTGGAACTATTAGATTTTAAAGGTCCCTTCCAGCCCAAGCCATTCTGTGATTCTATGATTCTTACATAGAAAACAAATCCCTAAACCAAACAAAGCTGTAAAGAAGATGGAATTCTTAATTAAAATTCTGAACTTTATACTCGAAAAATTGCCCAGTTTTACAATATTTTAGCCTTCAGGCTAAGAAAACATCAGTAGAGAAACTAAGCTATAAGGGTAGTATATTTCAAGAAATCTCTCTCTCCTGCTTACTCTCTTTATCTCCCTTGATCTTTCATGACACTTCTAATGCAGTAATCAGTTTTGTTACAGGACTTTGTAAGCAGGAATTCTGTTTCAGCTTTACCTGTACACATAAAAGGTCAGGGGTCGGGTGGTTGCCATCTTTCAGGGAAATAGTTTAAGCACTTGATTTTTGGTTTGGGAAGGACTGTCTTCCTTTTGTTTGTAATGAGTTCCACCGATCAGGATAAAATGTGTTTCTCTGGTCCAGAGAGAATAAAAAAAAATGGACTTGATTCTACTTGCCAGAGAAGAAGAGAGTATGGTTATTGATGCTGTCCCAAGGACAGAGACAATACTTCACAATCATTTGCATGTGGATTGAAAAAAAACTATTGGAAACCAGAATTGGAGCCTGGCACACCCATCCAGGATGGCAGCCCTTAATGTTAAAGCAGTTGTGGTAGGGTATAAAGACAGAAGTGGGGCAATTAGCTTTAATTCTTAGAACTGTTGCCATTACATCTCCTGAGATGCCACTTCCTGTTGGTATTCAACAGGTGCTCCCCAGGATTGCCCAGTAAATAGAGCTTTCCTCAGGGGGCTGAAGAAGAATATTGATATTCTCCATGCTAACATGGAAGTTTAGGCATGATATGCAATTACTGTGGTCCTAAGCTTCAAATCAAACGTCTGCAGTGCCTTGGGAGACTTTATGCTATGGCTCTTAAGAAGCTCAAGTACTTCCTAAATTAAGCAACAGCTTTGGGCTTTAGTGGAATATAAGGAGTTGCATGTTATTAGGTCAGTTCTTTGAAACATAGAGGAGAGAGGGGATCTTGAGCAGCTTCTGAGTTTGACAAGGGGATCACAAGAAAGCAACAAAGTCCATCCTAGGCTGAAAGGAGTTGTGAAAGACTAGTAGTTTCATGCAGAACCATATTATGAATAAACAATGTATAGAGTGGTTTGCTTGGGGTGGGGCAGAGGCAAAAACTGAAGTAGCACGAAGTAGATCCAGTCCCTACATTGGACAGCTTTTTCCTGAGTTTTATGCTGGCACATTTGTTAAGGAATTCATCATACAATAGTTAGCAAGTAAAAATTAGCATGTAAATGCTATATAAATATTTTATATTGTGATGCTTAAGTAAATTAAAAGAGAAGCAAAAGTCTACAATAATGAAACCAAAATCCACTGGTTCCTATTCCCCATTTATACATTATTATTAATTAATCTGATGGAGTTTGAATTTATCATAGCTGGACACTCACTGAGGAATTCAGCGATAGTAGTGGGATTGGAAAACTGAAGAAATCTCAGAAGTATTGTATGCAGTGACAAAACATAAAGGGACTGGCTTCATTAGTGGCCTTATTACAAAGAGTATATTCACAACTCCACATGGCTAAAGTGGTAAATGTACATACAAAAGGATATCTGGAAGTATTCCATTAATATTTTGATTCAACTCTAATTAAATTTTGGCAACATTCATAAATGGAAGTAAGAAAGTTACTGGGGAAGGTTGCTTTTGTATTTCAGCTAAGAAGGAAGCAAGAGGGATACATGGAGACATGTGGAAACCTGGAACCATTTCTTGGTTCTTCAGTGACTTTATGTGGCTGTGTAAAGCAGGGCAGAAAGTACTTCTGAGTGGAGTGACTCCCCATCTTCTGCCAGGGCAGACTGGCAATGTGTGTTGCAGTACAGATGTTTTCCACTTCCCAGAGCTAGTAAAAATATCAGTACAAATCTAAAATCTTGGATGTTCTAATTAACCAAATCCTATTGACTTTTTTTATCTAGCCAGTTTGAAGATATTTATTTTCCTCTTCCATCCTGGTTCCTGTTTAGGAAAACAAAATAATTTAAAGTCGAATTTCAAGTTAAATTATTTTTAATGCTCAAAACTTCAAATAAAATTTGTAGTAAATGTCCTTAGCTTCTGGAATTTGATCAATAACAAACTGTCTATCCTGCAAGAAGATAGTAAATTTATTTGAAAAAGAGAGTAACAAAGTCTTTTGTAAAATATAAATATTAATTAAGTTTCCATGTAATAATTCTGGAGTGATTCTATCTAAATGCAACAAAGAGATTTGCTCTTTCCTAAAAATGGAGTGCTTGGCAGCCTTTTCTTGCTTTTTTATAGATCAAACCTTTTAAAGAAGTCCTCTGTCTCCAGCTGTCTCTAGGATCGTATGCGAGATAGCAGTTAAATCATTTTAAGAAGTGATTAGTCATGGAAAATATGCTTACTCTATAAAAATTAGCTTTATACTGCTTTTTCTCCCTTATGACTTCATGGAACTGATTGTCTGGGAGGTATTTTTTTAATGTATAAAATGCTAATTTTAAACCAATTGCATTGGTTTTATTTTTTGGTTTTATTGGTTTATTTTTCCTGACATAAGAGTGAAAAAGGTAGCCATATAACAGTAATTTGTGCAGATTATGCTATATCCAGTTTTATAAAGAATCTGCTGGATTGTATTCATAACAAAGACCAGGCTAGGAGAATGCAATGACAGTAAGCTAGCAAGAAGATATGGGATAAATACATCTGTTTGGCCATCCCGTCTCAAGATTTATGGTTATAGTCTGTCAGCAGCATCTACACTTAGCTCTAAACTGCCTAGCCACTTTTTCAATCCTCAGTTCAGAAGCTGCTTTCTAGCTCTTCATCACTCATAAGTAATATTCTCCAGAAAATTTAGGAATAATTCTATTATGATCTGGAAAAAAAGAATGTAGACCTCCAAGAGACAGCAGAGGACATAATCACACCAATTATTAGGTTAGAGGCTCACTTACTCATAACAAGCCTTGCTTTAATTTGAGCATGCTGGCTGTGCAGGTGGAATAGCATATTCCCTGAAAATAATACTAAGGCAGAAACTATTACAGTAAAATAAAAGACGCACTACTGCAGTAACAGTTCCTCATATATTTTTCAGAGAATGAAGGTCACAAAAGTGATCTGTTAGCCTGATATGATTAAACTTCTTACGTTGGGTGTACAAACTATTACCTACAAGGTTTAATGTTCTTAAGCAAGAGTACATAATGTAGGTAAAAGCCCAGAGCCAAGTACGTAATCACTAAGTTACGATCTATAGTCTTAGTAAGGGCAGCCTTTATTTTCTCCGAGACTTCAGAAGCACACTCTGCTTTTATGCAAATATGACTCACCAAGTTTGCATGCAAGCAGTTTGGTTTAAAACTCAGTGAAGAACAGATCTATTGAGATAAACCTCAAATCTTGTTAGACCTGTTTATTTCCACTGCTTTGATATGAAACTCTCTAGATAAGAGGTCACAAACTGATTGAAAAGCTGTAGGGAGACAGAAAAGATTTAATTGAATTGAATTCCAGTTTACTGTTTTCACAACAGTGTTTCTATTTATATATATAATCCCTGGTAGGTTAGGTCACCAATTGTTTAGAGGCAGAGAATACTTAAAAGCAGTTGTAATATATAATAAAATATAAAAGCTTGAATTCAGTAAGGTATAAAGTGGACGTGGCTGTATGGATGCTTATTGCATGTAACATGCTAAGTACTATTTGGATATTTCCTTAAATAAAGTGAGTACTGGATATTTCTGCTGCTTCTTATCTTCCCTTCTCTGAGCCTAATGGTACAGTAATCTTCATACCAAGGTAGCATCTTGCAGTACCTCTTTTTCTCTGAATGACACAAAATAGTTTATTGACAAGAATTGGAATGAGAAGAGATAGTGAAATCATCGCTGATTTCGCACACACAGTGTTTTCATTGTACTTACCAGACTTCCCTGAATAAACTACCTGAGAATGTGGATCTGAAGCACAGTTGATTCCTTTTTGAAGCCTGAGAGGGAATCAAGGAATAGATGGAAACAGGAGAGGCAGATGAGAGTCTAGGGAAAAGTCAATGGAAGGAGAAGCTTCTTAAAGTTGGTCAGGAAATAATATCCCCTGATGGTGAGAAATTACAAGATTTGGATAGATTTTTCTTTTTCATTTAAGGACAAATCTGAGATCTGAAGTCTGGTTAAATCGGAATACTTTTTGCTTTAACAGCTCATTAACAGTCAGTGTTTGTGACAGATTTAAAAAGGTAAAATATATAATTCTGAGTCCCAGTTTTCCAATGAATGTATTATCTATAGATTAATCTTCTGTTTTGTTTACTTTAAATTGATTAGAGTTTTCACTGAGGACAGAAAAAACTATAATCAGGAAACAAGTAGTGCCAAAGATCAGAAGGAATGCTGAGAGTCATTCCGGAGAGAAGGATAAGGCTCCACAAGCAAAATGGACTCTGGCACTGTGTTTTGTGAAGAGGATCTTCTGACAATAAGAGAAAATCCTGGTGTTTCTCACTGGACATCTCTCACAAATCTGGTCCTGTCCTGGTTAAATTAATACTATTTTAAAGATCACCTATCTTTAGTGCCGTACTTTAAAAACTGCAATAGTTAGCTTTGATACATGCCATACTTTCAAAAACTGCAATAGTTAGCTTTGATACAAACTGCACTTAACAGTTTTGTTACCAGAAGGCAGTGTGCTTGTTTTAAAAAGAAACAAGCAGGTTGTGTTCTCAAACAATAGGAGTATGATAAAGGAGCTGCTGATATTCCATGTTTTGTGTGGAGCGTATGGTCTGGTTAATTGTCCTGGTTACCCTGCTGTATCATCTACTCTTGCTGTAGGATTTGATACAAATATCTTTTACAGGAATTGAATAGGTGTGTGTGATAATTTAATTAATATTAAAGTCATCTTGTAGATTAATAGTTGGGGTTTTTTGTTGGGATGTGCCCATACATATTGAGTCTTAGCAAGTTAGATTTTCTTGCCTAGCGTGATGGGAGGGGAGGGCAAGAGTAAATAGTAAATTCATTAAAATATATTATTTCAGATATTCCCAAACTGTATCTAAAATGCAGTCAAACATGTTGCAGTATAATAACAGAAAAAACATTCTGCAGGGGACAGGAACAGGCTCCCATGTTTGCAGAGGGAGGAGACAGGTTTTAATCAAAAAGCACAGTATACTGCCCATATAGTCCCTGTGTTAGCCTTCTTTTCAGATGTCCACAAGTTGTTTGATTTCCTTTTGGAGCTAAAAGGATTTAAATCCACATGTCCTGCTTTACTAAACAGAGTCTTAATCAAAGGGTTGTGAAAGCTGAGAAATTCTACTCTTTCTCTGTTGTGGATGATGTCCTGCTTTGTACATCCAGACAAATCTTTAGAGCAGAAGAAACTATAGTCAGGCTTGTGTCCTAATCACAAGGATAAAATCCTCTCTTTTTTTGCTGCTACCACAACGATTATTTGAAAATTTTTAATACTTAAAACAGTGTCTAAGTCTCAAAAAATTACATAGTTTGATGATTTAACACATTGGCACAAAACATAGTTTCAGTATTCTGGCAGAACATAGCAAATGCTGGACTGCTGGGAAAGAAGGTAAAAAAACTCCTTCGTAGTTTGTCACTCATTTTTCCTTAATAATAGTTTCAATAAAACATTTAACTTTATGCTAAGTTAAATGTTTCCTATAAAGTGTTTTTGCTTTATATTTTCAAGAAAATACCCAATACATATATATAGGATACAAACAAATCAGTTTCTTCCTGCCAGAGTATTTTCTAATGGAAATGGGAGCAGGAATGAAAATGTACAAACAGAACTGCATTATAACCACCCTAGGCTTGCAAAGCATTATCTAAGAATAATGCAAATAATATTATATATTAAGATGAGGACAGCCTTATGAAGGATATTTTTTGTATGAATCACTGTGTACACCAAACACTAACCTGCAATAATCATGACCTTAATAACCATTATTCCAGGAACAGTGAGTAACCCAGACTTTCTCAGTAGAGTCATTGCCTAAAGTTATATTAGAGCCTAGATTGAGATAATACATCTCTCTTATATTATCTGCAGGATAGATATCTCTATCATATGGATAATGTATAATATATTATAGAGAGATATTTTCAACTAGAATTATGTTAGGTAAAAAGATTATTCAGTCTCTACACGGGGACTATATATACAGTATACTGTACAAGATATTTTTTCCTAAGGATTCATTTGACCTTTATTGAGCCTCCTGAAGTAAACACCTGAATTATTCCATAGCATCGCTCCAGAGTGTTAAGTCAACAAAAGGCTCTGTATCTCCAAATATTTGCTTCTGGTACAATAGCATAGTACAAATAGTAGCCATAATCAGGAATTCCACCTGATTTTTATACAAAGTAACCTTGTCTCAGCTATTGAAGTCCTCTGATCAAGATAAGATCTTGCATAATATTTTTCACATTCCTTGAGTCCAAAATATTTTGACTGAAAAGAATGCAAAGGTTTGGTGTTTTTTCCAATGGTGTTTGTCCCTACACCACTCTGACAACAGAGTGCAACCCAGATCAAAACATGCTGCTGTATAAGGTCAGACCCTTCACTTAATCCTATACTGCAAGGAACTCTGACAAGAGGATCTTTCTCCCCTTTAAAATACCCTTTTTCAAAAGGGTAAAATCCAACACAAATAGTATTGAAAGTTCCACTGAGAAAAAAAACCATCACATACTAACAGTCTATAATCAGTGTGGGTACTTCATGCTGCTCCCCACTCAGCTGTTCCTTCTGCCTTTCTGCCAGAGTGGTTGTCATAAAGATGCAGGAGGAGGAGCAGCCCCTTGGACAGCTCAGAGTAACTGCTGTATTAGATGAGGAGATGTTAGTGGTTTGGCATTTGCCACAGATTCACATTTGTGGTTAAACACAGTGCAGCTTTTTACTCTGCCTTTCATGCAATTTATAATTGAAAAGCAGTAGAAATCTAGCAAAAGAATAAGCAAGCAGTAGTCTGAATAACAGGTTGCTCTTAGGAGACAAATTATACTGATAAATTTTACTGATCATGTGGGACCCATGATAGGGCTGGAAAAAAAAGAGATGTGATGAGAAAAATTAGGAAGAGGAGCAAGAGCTGATTAACTGGCACACTGTCAGTGTCATCATTGCTAAATCTAGTGTGAAAACAACATTAATGTGTTCGAGGGGACCCATGAGGATAGATGAGAACAAAACTTGATTGAGTGAAATCGGGGTTTCTGAAGCTTCAGCAAAGGAGGGGACATGCTGATTGCATGGTCATCTCTTCATTAAATCCCTAACTGGTTTAGCTTTTTGACTTTTGAAAGGGTCAGACAAAGCTTTGACTCTTGGAGGACATCTAACTGATCTACTTTCTAGTCACAAAGTCCACAGCTGCTTCTGGAGTTAGGCAGCGCATAAATAAGGCTTGGTATACAGATCAGTTCAGCTGAGCATTGCAGGGCAAGGAGCTCTGTACCTTAAAATAGGAACACAGATCTATTTTAACAGCTGCAAAGGTTACCAGCTCCAATATAGTCACACCAAGAGCTTGTGGTTTAATCATCTGAGAAAGCATTGGCATGTGATCCTTGCCTGTCATACAGACAGCTGCTTACAAGTCTTTTCAAGTAAGAGATAGTGGTATTTTCAGGTTAATTCAGGATGGTGGATAGGGTGGGAAGAGAGATTACTTCTGCTCCTTTGTGTATTGCTGAGTTATCCCTCCCCTGTTTTACTGATAAGTAAAGCTCATATTGCTGGTTGTTTCTGTCTTCTGAGGGCTGTAATACATCCAGGGATGATTAACAGAAAATGCATGTATAGTAAATCATTCTGTGGAGAACTGCCCTACTAACATCTGGGATTTTGTGTCATTCAGTCTTCACTTTCTCCCAACCTCTTCCATTTTCTGACTTTTGTAGGTTTGTATGAGTCTGTGTGGTCAAATATCTATAACTGAAAATATTTCAAATAATGATGCAGAAGGGTTTCTTTGTTTTCTAGTTTGTTTTTTTGATCAAAATACTCTCTTTTCTTTCACAGTTAACAGTTCTCCATTGTGTTTAACAAAGATGTTGACGTTGTATTTGGTGCTTCAGTGCTGGCTGACCTACTGAGAGCCTCTAGGCCATCACAGCAACACGGGAGAATTCTAAATAACTCCAAAGTCTTACAGTAAATGCAAAATGTAAAACATGGCTTATTGTTTCCCTGGGGAGCCTCTGTCAGAAAAATTACTTCAACAAAATATAGCTAGTAAAATTTAATTTCCTGGAAGCATAGGCAACATCAGGCAATCTTTAATTTCAGATTACTTCTGAGTCATGGCAGAAAGAATGCCTTTTTGTTTGGAGGCCTCTCTTTTATCCATTACCCTGCAAATGTAGTCAATTTTCATTGTTATTCTCACAGGACAGGTATACCTGTACTTTGCTATCTTCTGTGGTTGTATCACCTTAGCATCAGAATGAGCTTCTAAGCCAGGAGGTGCCACTTTAAATTAGCTTATCTAGAGCTCTGCTTGCACTTTTACTGACATTAATAGGCACAAAATAAAGATATTTCAGGTATCTTCAGAAGTGTGATGACTCTCAGTAAATGTAACATGGGACTTTGTTTTCAATGTAAATCTTAACCAATCAAGAAAAATCTCCATCTTTATTCCAGAAATACATGATCAAAAAATGTTGCATGATTCTTTTCTTCAGTACAGAAAAGCATAGAGAATGAGAAATATGTTGCAATAGTATACTAAAATTTAAAATTGCTCAGAAGTCCTGGAAGTCAAAACTCTGGACCTGGAGTACTGGATGAAACTTGTACATTGTGATGAATCTTTATAGTCTTATCTCTCTAGATTATTACAAAATGTTAGCTGTGCTGCAAACTTGCTATGCTCCTTTATGCTCACTGTTTGTCCTGTGATACAGCACCTTAAGAAAAATCACTACACCTTTGTACTGACCAGTGCACAATGTGATTTTATTTTACCTCTTCAGTCCTGTGAACAACCTGATGATGTGTTATCTTTATTGTCAGTAACAAGGTAGCATCTTCATATCACCACTGTACCAAAATGTCTTTCCTGGGAAAGGGGAGAGACAAAGTGCAGTTTGTTGTTTAAAATAAAATAACATAACATAAAAAATGGGAAGAATTGAGGAGGTGGTAATACTATTATTTGCAATATGTTTTTGCTAAAACTGTGCCCTAAAGAATGCTTAGGTGTAAACTTCTGCTTCTGGCAGAGTAACACAGACGAAAGTCTCAGAAAGAAGCATCCTCAGAGATAATGAAGAGACATATGTATGTCAGATCTGCTAATATCTAGGCTCCTGGATGAAAGTGAGAAATATGAGGGAAAGCTTTACCTCAGAATCAGGATCCCCTTTGAAGTGCTAATTTTAAATATATTGACTTTAAAAGATAACAGGCAGCATAATGAATCAGAAAATACAGCTCTCTAGGGAGGAAAGAAGTACTTGAGAAGAAAAGTGGTGCATTGGTCATGCTGTAGTTAGAACAGCTGCTGCTATCCAATGTCTAATTATGTTACTTAATTTGAGGGGAGGGAACTTCCCTTTGGTATGAATAGGCAAGGTTTGCCCTTAAATACATTTCTGTCTATGAGGTGATTGACAGCTGAGGCCCATAGGTATTCATCCAGACCAAACAGACTATGGGACAAGGCAACTGACTATCTGAACAGCCTCCAAAAATCTGCACCCTTGCACACATGGCTAGAAGTGATGTTTACATATTCAACAACAATTGCTGAATTTCTGTTCCTTAGGCTTCTTGTTTAAACGACTGCAAACCTAATTTTAAAAGATAGAAAAACACACAATCTTTTTGCTGTTAGATTGCTATGTAAAACACTTCTAGTGCTGTATAAATTTGCTGTTATTGGCTCTATAAAATGCTACTAACAGTAGTAAAAGTTCCTCATATGATACGAGGGGGAGTGATGTAAATAAGAGCATATGTTCCCCCAAAATTTATGTCCCACACATTTGGAGATATGCTATGAAAACTTCAGCTGCTATAAGATTCAAAATTTGTTATCATGGGAAACTGAGTGACTTGTGTCTGTGTATGTATTTATATTATTTGGTTATAAAGCTCGAGCTGAATGCTCTGTTTAATCTTTTCAACTAATAGTGCATTCAATAAGTCTTCTTGCTGGCATTTTATCTGGCCACAGTACTGTGTCAGTGGTATGCAAAAGATGTACAGAAGGATGCAAATGATGGTTTGTGCCTGCACATCATGCTTGCCCACAGTGGCAATGAGTCAATATGTATTAGCTATATATAGGATTTATTCTTCCAGTTAACTTCATACTCATTAATCTTTTAATTTATAACATAGATTATTGCTTTAAAGCAACTCTTTATAGAAAAGTAGTGTCTTGTTGACACTGAATTGTTTGAGAATTCTTTAACGGTGTTTTTCTCAGGAAGACTTTGTTCCAACAACTATTTATATCTAGAGAGGAAATTGTACAGTTTCCTCAACAATGATATTGTATTACAATACACAGGCAATATATACTAATAAAGTAATGCCAAGTACTGAAATACTAGGATTCAGAATGTACAGCTTTATCACCCAGTATAGTCCTTTCATTTGCTGGCATTTACAGAAACTTTGTTCTTTCTCTTGTCATTGGTGCACAATACCTAGAGGTCATTCACCAAAGAGTCTGAATGCAAGTCACCAGATTTGGGCTCTTCCATGGTACTGAGTGAACAGACTGTAGTGCCACCAAGCCATCCTGGCCTCTCAACTGACTACCAAAGTGGCAATAAATGCCTTCTCAAGTAGAGATGGCTTGGGTCATCTGAGACTAATGAAAGCTTTAAATTTTATTTAAAAATAAATATTAGCTATGTGTAATATCCATCTTCATCTGCAAGAACCAATTTATACATTCAGTGTTTTCCTTCCGCAAGGGTAAAGCTTTTGTACATTTTTTTAAAAGACTCTTCTTTTTAAGGTGTGGTTTCCATATGACCCAAAGCAGTACACTATGAACCATCAATTCCTAATATAGCTCTAATTATATGGTGCTCCTACACCCCTGGACAAAGCCTGTTACTGGTATCAGGTAATCGTGCTGGAAGGGGCAAATATTTTTGCAAAGAGATAATTATTCCTAGTGGTGTTATGAAGGTGTTATTATTTTAAGAAAGAAACTACTTGAAATCAAACATGTTCAAACCTTTCCAGAGAATTTTGATTTTAGAAGGTAGGGCAGAATTGCAGGGCACTATATTACTACTTCTTTTAATCATGTATCTTTGCCATCTTGCCATGAAAAACAAGCATCCTATGACTACCCTATCACCTACAAAGTATGAACAAGCAGGAAGTAACTTTGAGTATTTGGCAAGTAAACCAAGAATAAAAATGAGCATAATTATGCTAATCAGAAAGGCAATATCAAAGCAATTTCTAAAGCAGTGAAGGCATCAAGCCAACTGCCTAGAGTAATATTTGCATTTACCAAGCAAGCACATGACCCCAGAAAAATTTATTAATACAGGAATGGTTACAGAAGTGAATTGTTCTCAGAGGTAGCAACATTAATTCCTGTCAACAGTTTGGTCAGGGAACATAGAAAGAAAACAAACCCCTTAGGCCCATAGTGAAGTTTCAGTCTTTACTAATGTATTACTATGATAATTTACTTAAGTTTTATATATATTAACAATTATACTTCAGAAAGTAAAGTGTAGTTGAATGTAACTTAAAGTTTTATGAAAAATTATAGATAGGAAAGATGATAGTTTTCTCGATGCATGGCACTCCTGTTATTTTTTCAGTATTTCTTTTCATTACTTGATACGGGAGCACTCTGGAAACAGGAATATTGAAGCAGTATAAGAAAAAGTGCAGATATTTATTTTTTATTCACTCACATTTGTTTTCTATTGTCTAAATCTAAAGACAAGGAGAGGAAGCTCCTGCCTCAAATTACAGGAAGAGTAAAATTACACTATCAAACAATTATTATCTGGCAGAAACGTGGGGAATATTTTGTAAGGCGGGACCCGAGGGCGCAGCTCCAGCTCAACTTAGAGCAGCAGATGGCCTCTGTGGTTATTCCTGCTGTGACCGCGAGAGGGCAGCCTGTGCACATTAAATCATTGCATGAAGCCTGCGCTCGGTTTGGAAGACCTTTGGGTTTTGGGGGGGTTAATTATTCTGCTTCATTTTAATTAAAACTTGTGAGAACCCAGGACAGTCCTGAGTGATCTGAGCCCGGGCCAGGGGGGTCTGAAGCCTTGGCAGGGGGGTCAGAGACCCTGGTATGCAATCAGAGATCCTTGTGACTTTGAGCTTGACCCATGGAACAACTTACCATCACTGTATGAAGAAGTAAAGGCCACAAAAGTGTAGAGTTAGAATTCTTACTATAGTGAGCTGGGGAGCAAGATGGAGGGAACTGGGCGCTGTCCTGTCCTGCTTCCTTCTTCCTCCTAGCCTCCATCTTTTGGGTGATGGTGGCACTTTGGTATTGGTGTAAGGCAAAGGGACACAGTCTAACATAGGTGACAGCTATTGGAAAGTAACTGTAAATAAAGTATACGTAGTTTATAGTATAAAAGAGGGCACAAGCCCCGTGGGAGAGGAGAGTGCCTTGGTCTGGTCTGCTGAACAGACCTCTGCAGGCCAGGCTGAAAATGTTTTCTGATAAGCAACAATAAACAATCTTAAAACTGAAAACCGAAGACTTCAAACTCGTTCTTGAACAGCCAAATTAGAGAGCAGAGACTTTTTACACATCTCAGAGTCATCTTGACCACGGGAAACCCCGAGAAAAACTTACTGGTGGTTTAAAATGAAGCTGTTTTAAAAGCGTACTGTAGTGCACTGTCCAAGCTGTTTGAGGCCATTTTAAGACCAACTGCACAAATTTCTCAGTATAGCCTTTCATTTAGTTCCTGTATAGTTTCAATAGGATATGCTTATCTCCTCTACCAAGAGTAAATAATCTGCATTAATAAGATGCTACATCTTTTAAGTCAGTACCTTAATTGCAGATATTTTTTATTTATTCAGGAAAAAAAAAGGTGGGGCATTTAGTGCTACCTTCTTAGAGCAGCTTTCTAAAGGAAATGTGTTGCTACTAACTTTCCAAAGTTTAGATACTATTTCCTTCATCAATAGGACATCAGGTGAATCTTCTGCATCTAAGCTCACTTTTAAAACAAATATTTCCACTTTAGTGGTGTAAATTGTGGAGTGAAGCTGAATATTATAAAAGCATACTGTGTCAGTTTTTTTAATGCAACTGCCTTTCCCCTTTGATATTGCCATCGTGCCTCTCAGCCTTGTATTTGCAAGCCTGAGCATTCAATGGGAACTGCTGCAGGTTCAGCACTTTTGAGAAACCGCTTACTTAAAAGTCTAAAGTTGGATTTAGAAGCTTAACATTTTTGGGAAACTTGTTACGTTTTCATAACAAGTTATGAAAATCCTCATAACTTACTGTTGTTAAGGAAAATATCTATCCAGTGTATTTATCCTGCAACCAGTTTAGATTTTTTTACTTTTACTCTGGACAACTAATCCTGGTTAAGGAAAGCTTTCCTTAACTTAGGCTGAGAGGACTGTCACAATCCCTCTCAACCCAATTTCTCTAAGAGACGGCACAGTGTTATTCAAATCAAGTTGTAGGCCTGGTAATTCTACATAGATATCCAGAAAATAACCTAGGGAGGGAATAAAGTTTAATCACAATCAAACTGAAGGACAAATATAAAAATACTCACTTCTTTGATAAAGGAATTGGTTAACAAAACCTGTGCATATAACACTTGAATTTCATGAAACCATAACATCAAATGTTTCTTTTTTGTCACAGCATAATTTGAATCATTTGCACAAGGAGTCAGTTCAAGATCATGTATTCATTAGTCAGACTAATTTTATTTTTCACTTTGGCTTGTATTTTTAGTCTTTTCATGAAGGGCAGCAGTCCAAAATATACTTGAAAAGAACTGGCATTAGCTCTTTGTCCTATCTGTTGAACAAACATAAGTTAATTTATCCTTGAACCTAGAAACAGAATGCAGTCTAGAACAAGATAGAAAAAGCATGTTTTAGTAGTTCTGCTGCCACAGGATGCAAGATCTGCCTGACTATCAGAGATCAGAAGCCTATGCCAAACAGTGGAAATTATAAAAGACATTCAGTTGTGAACAAAAAGCTTACAGTAAACAATGGAGAAAAAATTTCCAAGAGGAAATATAAAAACATCCTTGGGTTAGCTGGTAGACAACATAAGTGGAGAATTGATACTAAAATTCAAGTCAGGAATACAATACCCACCACATCCTTCCTTTACTTCCCCTGCTTCCCCTCAGCTCTCATCAGAGAACAGTGCTTTATTTAAGACAACATCCTCTTCTGAGTGCTGTATGTGCTTTTTGAAATGTCCAATGTGCACCACAGTTTCCCAGTCAATCTGTGCTGTAGAGTCAAAGCTTTTTTCTCTCCTGCCCTCTGCTAGTATTTCAAGTGAGCGATGAAAGTGAAAATTATTAAAAGACCTATACATTTTCAGACTGCTTAAACTAGTGAAGCTAAGACAAGTAGGCACTCTAAGCTCTGAGAACCTAAAGCTAACTTTAACTTCTTATCAGCAATATTCTATAATCCTTAGTCCTTTTATTTCTGTAAGTAACACAAATAGCAATTGTCATGTCCCAGTTGGCTGCAGATGGAGAATGGATCATGCACTAAAATCATACTGAAAATGGGGGAACTGGGTAGAAGACTTTAAATGTAATATCTGTACATACAACAAGAAAATATCACTGGTTGTGACATTCTCTTTCTGTTAGCATTACACAAATTTTCTCTACAGCTGTGTCACAATACTGCAGAAGTCAGCAAATAAAAATTTAGGTTCCTTGCCAGAACATACAACATCTCAGGTATTACAGAATGTATCAACATCCCAGACTCACAGAATGGTTGAGGTTGGAGAAGACCTCTGAAGATCATTTGGTTAAACTTTCCTGCTCAAGACCTTCTGACCCAAAACCATGTCCAGATCGCTTTTACATATTTCCAAGGATGAAGACTCCAAAACCTCCTTAGGCAATCTGTGTCAGTGCTCAGTCCCATCACAGTGAAAAATTATTTCCTAAAGTTCACCTGGAAGCTTCTGTTTCAGTTTGTGCCTCTTGTCCTGTCAGTGATCACCGCTGAGAAGAGCCTGGCTCTGTCCTCTTTGCATCCTCCCTTCAGGTATTTATATACTTTGGTAAAATCCCTCTGTACAACATATGGTTGTGGATAACATGAAATTCAAAACTTGACTGAAGATATTGATGAGCACTAGAAGATATTGATGAGCACTAGAAGATATTGATGAGCACTATTGATGCACTGATTGCTCTTCCTATCTGCAAGTTAAATAAAGCAACTTGGTGCTGTGGTGTTATAGCTAAAGCCTGTCTCAGAAGACAGACAAAAGTAATTTAGTTCATAATTGGTGCAAAAAGCTTGTGCAGCTGCAGCCACACTGAGCCCAATGTTTAACATTCAATATTCATCTGAAACTTTTCACTTCAGTAAGTGTAGGTCAAGAGGTACCTACTTTTCAGGTACCCCACTCTGAAATTCTAGCATGAATTTGAATTTACTAATTATTCTACTTGTTTTGAAGTAGATTGAATTAAAATTAGGCACAGTATTTTCCAAAAAAATAGTATAAAGTCAGTAAATAAAATTACTTGGCTTATTGAATGGATTCTTATGAAATACTGTTGGGTTTTGAATTCTTTCTTGGAAATTCAGTTTTGAAAGAATTACTAGGAAGAATGAAATAGTTACGTGGTATTTTGAAATAATTTACACTGTATTGTTTTCAGGAAAAACTGTGTTCATCGCAGCAGTTGGCTATTCTTTCGTCCTCAGCCTCATCTAGTGTCATTAGATCATGAAGTTTTCAGTACTGTGGCACTTTGCAAGGTGCATGGTTCTGGCCACTCTGTTCAGAGCAGTCACAGAAGGGAGAAAAGAAAAAGAAAAAAGAAAAAAGAAAAAGAAAGAAGAAAAACAAAAAAAAAAGAAATAGAAAAAACATTTGGGAAC
>VWYI01037505.1:66522-79068 GCA_013399455.1 Anthoscopus minutus | reverse complement strand
TCTGGAAATGGTCATGTAGTTGCTTGCTGCTGCAGGTCCCACTGAGATGCACTCTACTATTGGCACATTTGGTTTACATTTTTTATGTCCCTCTTCATATAACTTGTTCATTTGGCTATATTGGAACACAATGGCCATTGCCCCCCTTCAGTCTCTAAGGTGACTCCCCTGGGCTGAGCACTCAACAATGCTCTCTGAGTTTTGTGCCACACACATGCCTACCTGTTTGGTAAGGCATCTTCTACTTATTTAAAAAAATCAGTAGAAACATAAAATAATTCTTTTTTCAGTATTCTTTCCAGGCTGTAAAGGAATTAGAAGTACATTAGAAGTACCTCCAGCTTATTGTGATTCTTCATTAAAGATCAATCAGGTGGTTAACTGACCAGTTACCCAGTTCTGGTTTTATTAATGACAGAGCAGTGACAAACTAGTCCTCTTTTTCAGAAATGCTAATGCATCATGTAAAATTATAATAAGCTTTTGTGCCTTTTTTTCCCAGTTTAATTGATGTTGAGAAAGTAGTTTGGTTTTAGAGCTTCTTATTTACATAACTTCCCTGACCAGCATTAGTTATATTCCTGTCTTCTGTGTAATAATTTGCTTTTCAACTGGCTATTCTGATTATTTTGTTAAATCCTCCAGAAATCTAATGCAGTGTCCCTTATAGCATCTTTACTTTTGAAAGTTTAGCCTTCTGTTAACACTTGTGTCTTTGACTCAGTAATAATTGACTAGTGTGCAATACCCATTGCTGATTGCTCAAAAATGATGAGGTATTTTAATTTCACGTGGAGCTGTTACCTGTTTCTATTGGGCAACAGAAGAATCAGGTATAACCCTTGTCCATTTACTCTGATATAAAAAAAGTTCCTTTTTGACATGCAGAGATAGGTTAATATTTAATGATTATAAGCCTCATGTTTCTTACAAAATAATCTTCTGCAAGAGCAAGCTCTTAAGGCTGATGGAGGGTCTGCTGACCCAACTGGAAGTTCCTACCTACATGACAATTACTGTGCTTGTTACCAGGCTGTTTTCATCACCCTGTTCTTTACAGTAATAGCATATTTTTCATTCTTTCTACTATCAGTCATAGAATTATGAATGGAAGGTAGCTCCTGGTTTTAGTAAGAATAAAATCTGTTTAGTCAGAAGTTTTTCCTCTCCTCTAAAACCTTGTCGGGACTCCTCTACTGATGATAACTCATTGGGCCTTCCTGTAGTGTAGATTAAAGTAATCAACTTGAGTGTTACCAGGTGATGTTCAAGCTAATTGCACTAGTGGATATTAACTTGGTATTTAATCACCTGCCACTGTATTCACAGAAAATGGTACTCCCATACTCACTTCTGGCTTAATTTGAGAGCAGAAAAAGCATAACCTGAGATAATAAGTAAGAAAGGAAAAAGCCAGCACTTCATCCTTCTGATACAATTTGGTCCTTTTTTGATTGAGATGCTGTGAAGAGTTTGTTTAAGAAGAAGAAAAAGCCAAAACTAAGATTAGTTTTTTACTTAGCTGTATACAATCATAACATTCTCCACCAAAAAAACCCAAAAAAGGCAGATCCTCAGGAGAATAGAGCCATAAACAATTATAATAGTTCTGGAAAAATCCTTCTGCCATACTGAACAGACTTGGCCTGGCTTTTACCATTGTTTGGTGTGGGGTGAAGGCAGGCAGTGGGGAACAAAGTTAATGCCACCAAATTTGCTTCAGAAAATTTTATGGACAGAAACTCTTAAGACATGGGCAGCCACCTGGGCATGTATGTTAAAAAACTGGAGAATCCTTTTAGTTTCACAGTAGATACCAAACCTGGAAAATTCCTCTGACAACAACAAACAAAAAACTCCTTGGCTGTGAGAGCTGCAGGATGCTCCTGATGTCCTTCTGCATTGACATTACAGCTCCTAGTCTGTCAAACACTTGTAGAAATGTGTGTAGTATCTACCTAAAAACATACTCATGTCAGTATTAAGAGATGACTTGTGTGCACAAAGCTCACACAGAGGAATTGGGAGGTGAGTAGGCAGTGTACAAAACTGGATGCAAAGGTGTCATTCAGGCTTTACCTTTGAGACTGATGTTAAAGCAAAAACTTGTTGTCAACTTGTAAACAGCCTAAACTCAGTTGCACTGCCCTATATATTCTATAATAGCATAGAATTATATTTATTCTTGCAGAATGCAATTACTCAATAATAATAGATAATTGTGTGAAGCTGCCTACAAGGAAGTGTCAGTTACTACATTCTTGGACTGGTGAATTGGTACATTTTGCACTGGAAATCAGTAATTCTGAGGAACCTAATTGTTTATTGCACTCAAGAAGTTGGATTTCTTTTTTTTTAAATTCTTTAGTTTATTCTGCATTATACAGTTTGCTCATTAGTATCAAAGGCTCTTTAGCCTTTTAAGTATTTAAACTATGTTGTTTGTCCTGTGGAAGTGAGTGCACAGGTCAGTGGTTAGGACATCCCAACTCTGGTCTTGGTTTGATGTGCAGAATGTTTATACCTTTGTATGCCACCTTACTCATATGCCTACTACTCTGTGTATTCTGTCGCATTTTCTGAACCTGCAGAAGATAGACAGTTTTACATTAAATTTTTTTTCCTTTTTGCCTAGAATGGTATGATATGCTTTCCTTTGCTGTAAGCACCTAGGTTATCCAGGAAATAGTAAAGTCTGTGACTTTTATGAGGTCATTTGATTACCTAGAAATCAAAGTTTGTGTTCCTTTGGAAATTATAATCTTTGTACTCTAGAGTAAAGTTTGTATGCTCATGCAGTGAGTAACCTGCTGCCTCTCCAGATAATCTTGTTGTCAGGAGTCTGCTACCTGCCATCTGTCCTCTTGGCTTGTCAGTTGTCAAGAAATCAGATACTGAACTTCACAACTCTCGTGTTATTACATTGAGATGTTGAGGCATACAGGACTTTGCTAATTCCCTAAATTTGGAAACAAAAAGAGTAAATAACAATAGAGAATCTGTGGAAGCAAAATACCAAGAAAAGCAGTAGAATTTAGAGACTCTTCACTGTTCTCAAGTGGTCTGACATGGCCTTTTTGTTGCCACTCTCAAGTAATTTTATTTAAGAATTTGGCTGTAGTTTCTAGGTTTTCATCCTGGGGTTGTACTTATTTTTAGAAGCATTACCTGCAAATGTGTTGGAAATTATCTTCTGCCTGGTCTCCTTAGTTTTGCTGCTACCTCTGGTACTAGCCAGTCTTGGGACAAAATTATGATTTAATTTGTTTTAAAGGCTACATATAGTGCTATAGAAATTACAAATATTTCTTAATAATCAGCTTAACTTCCTTAAGTGTTTAGTCTATTGTGTTGTGATGAGGAAAATTTCTCAGAAGTGTCAAAATGCTGCTTTTTGTTTGTTTTGTTTTTTAAAATAGAAAACATTACAATAGACCTCCTGGAAATCTGTTACCATCCGAAATTATGAGATATACACACACACACATTGCTGGCCAGGTAGCATGTTCACTTAAGGAGATATATCTAAATTAAGTAATATTTGAGGTTATACTGATTTAAAATTAAGAAGACAGCAGAAGTTCTGGTGTTCTTGAAGTTGTGTGCCATGTTTTGATACTGAAACCCAGAGACTGGGACAAAAAGTCAGTTCTGTTAAAACAAAGAAAACCTCATTTAGAGTATCTGAATTTTGTATCAACAGAATCCAAAAACTTACGCAATCGTGAAACAATTGCTTGCGGAAGGAAATGCCGGAGAACTGCAGAAATACTTTGGCTCGCGGATGGAGTTTGGCACAGCAGGGCTCAGAGCTGCCATGGGAGCAGGAATTTCCCACATGAATGACTTGACTATTATCCAGACAACCCAGGTATTGTGTTCAGTACTTTATCTCACTTAACTGGTTGTATACATGAATGGAAGAGCCTCATTTATGGCAAGCAAATGAGTATTCTGTGGAAGTACAAGTTGTCTCCTATTCTTTCAGTTTTCAGAAGTAATTTAAATTATAATTATTAGCTGAGTGCTGATCACCGAAAACAAGCAGAGAGAAGCTATTAAACCATTAAAATAAGTTACTTTCCATATTTGATTTGCAATTCAATTTATACACAGCTGCAGTTAAGCTCAAAGGTAACAGTGCTGTTGTAACAGCTAAAAAGGTAGCCAACATTTGGCCAAGCTTTGTGTGTGCAGGATATGGATTAACATAAAGGCAGTGAAGGTATGTATACATACATGGATCTTAAAGGAGATCTACGTGGGGAAAAAACCCACAACTTTGAATAACTGCAGCCTGGAGTGGTGATGTATCATGTGCTAAAGAGATGTCATTATTAAGGGTGAGATTTGTTTAAAAATCTGAAATGCTGGCCAGCTGTTTTCTTCCTTACGTGAGACCTAAGACAGCTGAATCATTTCTCAAAACCTGCAAGTTAGACTAATTGTGTTACCTGTTCCTTTATGGAGTTGGTTCTGATATTTTAAAAAGTACTTAAATGCTGTCCAGATTTGCAATATTGATTTGAAGGTTCCTGGTATTTCTTGGTGTTTATTTGTACTGTACAAGATGAATTCCAGGGCAGTTCAGTGAGATACTATGTATGCTCAGCTATCTAACACATCAGCATCTTAGCAATTATCTTAATGCTGTGATACATCAGACATCAAGATTTGGTTAATAAGATGGATTTGTTGTTTTCTTTAGGGGTTTTGCAGATACCTTGAGAAGAATTTCAGTGACCTGAAAAAGAGAGGAGTTGTGATTGGGTTTGATGCTCGTGCTCATCTTTCCAGTGGAGGTAGTAGCAAAAGGTACTTCTTAGGTTTTGTATTTAGTATTTTGTAGATACCTTGTGTGATCCATGATGGATTTGTATCTACTTAACTTTTCTTTCTGTAAAGTAAATTAATATGTGGAATTTACAGTATTCTTACATACTGGTAATTCCAAAGCAGTTGTTAGAGTTGTGCTTTGTCTATTGGGAATAGTGAGGGAACACATTTAAATTGGGTCTCTATGATAATTGAGATGTATTTATAAGTGGTGGTGGTGTTTGCTGTCAGGATTTTGTAATAGCATTTGGGTAGGAGGGAAAGCTGTGAATTCTAGGAAACTAATTGGTAAGAAAATGAATATATTCCCTAGGTATCTTTTCTTCCTGTTTAGGTTTGCAAGACTTGCTGCCAATACCTTCATCAGTCAGGGAGTTCCGGTTTATCTATTCTCTGATATAATACCAACTCCCTTTGTGGTAGGTTTTCCTAGTATATCTTTTTATGTACTTTATCTTTTTTATATACATGAACATTTTGTCAGATACCTTGCATTACTTATATTAAGGATAACTACACAAACCAGTTCTTACTTTTAAGCTCTTCCTGCAATTAGTATTGTACTTTTTTAGTTATGTGTAGTTTACAACATCCATATCAAAAGAAGGGAGAATGTGGAATGTCAGCAGATTGCTATAGAGTCTGAAGTCTGAAACATACACTCACATTTGGCTGGATTTTAAACTTTTTTTTATTTTTTTAGGGGATGAGGGGCGAGGGCAGGTATTGAATCCAAAATAGCGAGTTGTTGAAGTGTGGTGATGTTTTGCCTGAAGGATTGTTGGGATGTGTCCCCCGTCAGAACACCAGGTGTCTCCACAGCAATACAGAAAAGCCCTGCTCTTGGCCCTTGTACTTAAAGCAATAATTTCTCCCTGTACCAGTTGCTCCAGTGAACATTGCAAACATAATAGAATGGTTTAAAGACTTTCTACATAGCATTCTTATACTCATACAATTTTTTTGTAGACTTGGGGTCAAATTCTTCGTAGTGCAGCTTAAAGTGGTGTTGCAAGAACTGCAGTTGATTGCATTTTGCTATAAATAAAGAGCCAGGAGTAAATAGAAATTGGACCTGTGTTCATGAATAATGCTTTATTTTTGATTAACTCCATCTGTTTTGAGCTAATGTATAAGAGCTCTCTCACAAACAATTCTCTTTGGAACCCCGATGGAGTTGTTGCTCCGCAGGCTGCTCCCAGAGGACAGTATGGATGAGACTGCTTGAGCTGCAGTTTTCTGCCTCATGCTGACTTCTGCCATTACCCCCTCAAAAACTTGGGACCCTCTAAGGCCTTGGGTACCTCAGGTCATTCTACAGTAGGCAACATGTGCATCTGGCTTCCTTGTAGAAATACACTACCCTAGAGATTCACAAGGTGTCTGGAAAAACACAAATAACATATAAATGGAAAAATGCTCAAAAAGAAACAAGGGCTAGAGTTGTGCCACATGCAGTCTAGTGGAGCAAGGTCTATTTAGCTTCTGCTTTAGGGAGTCAGTCACATCACATCAGGATGTGTACACTTCCTTTTCATTCAGAAGGATGGAAAAATTATATATGCCTGAGAAGAAATAATATATAATATGTTGCACATTCTACTTCAAGTAACTTTCTCTTGTTACAGCCATACACAGTAACTCATCTGAAGCTCTGTGCTGGAATTATGGTTACTGCTTCCCACAATCCAAAACAAGACAATGGTTACAAGGTATTCTAGTGAGATCTATTTTCTGGTTCATTTTTTTTCCCATGTAGAGAAACTAATGCAATTGTATATGGTTCCTATCATGGTGTAGAATAAATTAATTACTAGTCTATCTTATCTTATGTATTTAAAGGTAGTATTATCTTAAACGAATAATATAATTAATATAATAATAATATAATTAAAATCTTAGTTCTAGAGAACAGGATGCCATTGTAATCTGCTGTCCACTGAAAAAAACATAGCTGAATTACTTGTGCACCAGTCATTCAGTAGCTAGGCAGTCTTATACAGACTATTTCCAAAATACAAAAATAGAAGTTTTCTCAGTAAATGACTGGGCCTTGTTTTGCATTTCATTATGGATCTTGATATCTTTTGATAAAATTAAACTTTTTTTTAATAGAATAAAAATGGGACGTGAGAAGAAACACTGAGACTATGAACAAGATAATTTGGGTATACCTAAGCCTAATTTACTGTAACACTCTAGTGAATGTACTGCACCTTAACCAACAAAAAATATAACTAAACTGTTTTACAAGATTAATGATCAAATACTCACCTGTTTGTATCTAGGTTTACTGGGAAAACGGTGCTCAGATCATTTCCCCTCATGACAAAGGAATTTCTCAGGCTATTGAAGAGAACCAAGAACCATGGCCTCAGGCTTGGGATGACAAACTGATTGACAGCAGCCCCCTACTTCATGATCCGTATGCCATGATCAATAAGGAGTATTTCAAAGACATACAGAAACAGTGCTTTCACAGGTGACTGGTGTTAATTCCTTTAAGAATACAGGATATTCCATCTAGTATGTTAGCAGGGTAGTTTAAATTGGAAGTGAGGGTGACCACAGTCCTGCCATGACCCAATTCTGCCTGTGGCTTTTTGTTATCTTTTGTGGTAGCTCTGGCAGCTGTGAGGTGGTGTAGTAAGCCAGTTCATAAAGCTGTCTTGGCAGAAGTCTAACCCAGCAAAGTGAGCAAATTTCTGATGATATAATCTCCCTGTATTTTCATGGCCATGCATCAGCCAAGTGTCACAGCAGGACTGGGGGTGCTGGGGGTGCTGACACGGACAGCCCACCAGCCTTAAAACAAGATTCTGAGAGACAGTGAACCAGGTTGTTAAGCCAGTTCTGGACGAAGAAGTTCTTGCTCTGTCATACCAGCCTTGCTTGTGCTCCTGGTAGCCCTGGATGCTGTAAAACAGCCTGTTCCTATCACTTGCTCAGTAAAATCTTCACTCAGCAAAATGAAGTGGATGTTTTTCTTGGTGATTAACAGTTAGCACTGATTTATGTAGTAGATGAGTATCAGCCTTTTAGATCTGCTTATTTTATGTCAAAATTTTAACCACCAGTGACCATGTTCTTACTCTTGCTAAAAACAGTCAGGAGTTACTAGAAAACTGAGGGTATTAAACTACTTTTTCAGAATTGGAATGAAGATTTTCCTTAGGAGTTTGCATGATTTTAGATATGCCCAATGCTTTTTACTTCCTAAAAGTAAGTGTGCTCAAATTGGGCAGGCTACTGTAGACTCACTGTGTTCACAGTTTTAAGGGGTGGTTTAAATGCTAGAGTTGGGGATGAAGAGCCTCTTTAGTCTGTTATATTTGTTTTTCACTCCCCTTCTTTGGGATGTGTAGAGTGCCTTGTCTTTCCCACTCCAGTGATTTGCACATACCCAGGATATTGGATGCCAACTCATAATATTGAAAAATGAAGCTAAGCTGATTTCCAAGCCATTGCTTTTAAAATCTATCCTCCTTTAATTCATCATTTTAACGATGATAAAAAATACTGAGTTGTATCTGTTTCCAAACATAGTTTTGTGCAGAGCAATCTTCCATGTCCAAGTTTACCATTAACCTGTTTTATTTCAGGAATATAAACAAGGAAACAAACCTGAAATTTGTTCATACTTCTGTACATGGCGTAGGACATAAATTTGTGCAATTGGCATTCAAAGCGTTTGACCTCAGCCCACCTTTTGCTGTTCCTGAGCAGAAAGATCCTGATCCAGACTTTCCCACAGTGAAGTATCCAAATCCTGAAGAAGGCAAAGGTGTCCTGGTAAATAGATTTCTTTTTTTTTTTTTCAGTAGTTGTGATGTCTTTCAGTGTTTCCCTTTCTGCCAGAAGTCACAGCTGTAGATATTGGTGGAAGGTCTATTTTTCATCTGTTTCATAGCCTTACATTTAATGAAGAGTTAACTGGCATCCTTTCACTGACATAATCCTCTTTGAACCAGTCAGGTAGTAATTAGCTGTAACTTTCGACTGCATTGTTCTGTGCTCTAACAGAATGGGCAGGATCTGCACATGGGACAAAGCCATAGTTAATTCAAAAAAATAAAATAATAATAAACATCTTCTCAGTTGTTTTTAGAAGGCTTCCACTCTTGTTCTGACACAACACCAGGAGGGGGCAGAAGTCCTAACAGGTGGTTGGTTTCTGCAACTATTTCTGTTACACTTTGTTACTGAAGAATTCCATTAAATCTAGGTGACTTTTAGGTTGGGCTACAGAAGTGTAATGATGTAGGTAAAGTTAAATGTCCTGACTGTTTTCTTCTGCTGCCAGGCTAGAAGTTTCTGGGTTTTTCAGAGACACATTATGATTTTGTGTGTTTGAGATTAAATAAATAGGGAAAATTACTTAAAAACTATAAAGAAAGTGAAAATATTATTTGGGAATATTAATGCTAATCTGGTCATGCTTGCCACTTTTCCAGACATTGTCTTTTGCTTTGGCTGAAAAAGATGGGGCAAGAATCATTTTAGCAAATGATCCTGATGCTGATCGACTGGCAGTGGCAGAGAAACAAGAGAGGTATGGTAATAAAGTATTGCAAACCATTGACATTTTTTACTCCCAAGGTTAGGCTCATTTGGAGAATTCTTGCTATTGTGTTGCAGAGGAAGAATAGTCGCAGTAGTAATTTTTTTAATTGAAAACAGTCAGAAATGTGAGAAGACTGTATGAAGCAGAACACAGTAGGGGCAGGATATAAAATAATGATCAATATTAGACAGTGTACTGAAGCCTGAATAAGTAGTTGACACTTGCTGTAGTTTAGGCATGCACAGAAGCATGTGAATTGATGTTATTGTGCTATACCTTATCAAAGGTAGATTTTCAGTTAGATTTTTTCACTTAAGACTGATAAACATTTTTTCATTCTAGGTCTATTAAACAACAACTTGGATTCAGGAGAATCTGTACAGTTCCCTGATAATCTCTTGTTCTTAGTATGAGTGTCTTCTTTCTTAAATCCTGTTATACCAAACATTTTACTGATCATTAGATGATTTGTGCTTCTCTGCTCAATTTCCCACTTCCTTACATAATGTTACATATTTGCATCTCACCTTAAAGTTTTTCACAGTGTGGTACTTCTCGATGTAGTGATCTGTACTCTCCCCTTCAAGAACCCTCTATATGTGCATTATTAATCTTAGCACACCCAGTCAAAGAAGGGAATTATAAAAGGTTAACTTGCTCAGTCAGTGGCTTACCATAAATTGTTCGTATTTGTCAAATGTAACCTATAGTTCTGAATCAGTATGGTTGTCCCCTTATTTTATGCCCTGATATTCTGTACTTCTACAATTGCTTACATTTCTATATTGTGGTTTTATCTGATGAATAATAGAAAGCTGAAGTTCAAGCACTTGGATCATATCTACAAATAGTGGTGTTTTGCCTTTACCTACCTTAATAAAGCAGAAACTAATCTGAGCAGTTAGAACCTATAAATCCTTAGTAAAAATAAGCTTCAAGGTTTTCAGCTTAGAGAAGAACAGAAAATTTGCTGTTAGAGAAAAAAAATTTGCTGCTAGGCCAGCATATATGAATTCCCTGTGCATGAGAGCCAGAAGATGGATGTAAAATTATGGCAACAGTCTTTGGTACCCAAGGGATGATACAGGCATCTGCTGGATGTCCTCAGTAGTTGTGAATGAATTAAATAGCTGAATCTGTATCAGTTAGACAAATTTCAAAAGTCCAGTAAAGGATACAGTGCAAATACCCATTTTGCTTAACAGATGACCAAGAAAGCTGAAGTAGTAGCTTTAAAAGCAGCAGTATTTTCTTTGCAGTTTTGGAGTGCTTTAAACTCATGAACCTCACAGCATGAACTAAGGAGGTTGCTCTGCTTTTGGAAGAAGAATGGTCTTTTGTTGACATTCTGCTGTATCTTGGACAGTGTTAGTTGGAGGGTTCATATTTCAATGGTTTTGGTCTGTGCCAACCTCAGTTGGCTATTCAGCATTGAGGAAAAAGTATAAAAAGTTTCAGATTATGCTAGTTATGATGGCTTAAAACAAGAATGCAAAATCACTCATGCTTTTTGTCTGAAACTTTGAGCTATCAAAAATTGAACAGGGGTGTTAGTTTCTTGTATCCATTACCAGTGAGAGCGTGGTGCTCTCATTCTGCTACCTCTACACTCATTGTTTAGCCAGTCGTAGTTGTCTCCTAACTTCCACTCCTGTGTCTTCTCAGACTTTTACCGTAGCTTTTCATACACTAATCAAATATTAATATAGGCTTCTACAGTATCTGTACTTCTTCTTTGACAGAACCTCCTGCTAGAGCACAGTCTCTCAACACTCTTACACTAAGTTGCCGCTGTGCATTGCTTTGTGCCTGTTGGCATCAATAAATGCAGGAGACTGAGTCTGCTTCTCTTTCACAACAGGTACTGTTTCTGTAGGTCTTGGTTTTGTCAGTTTGGAAGTGTTTCTGTCCCCTTTTCTGACTGGGAATTTTTTTGAAAATTTTGACATTTGTCTTTCTTTTTTTTCTTCTTTTTTTTCCTGTTATATGAGCACATCAATATTAATATTTTTACCTATTTAAGATTTTTTTCCCAATGACTAATTGATGTATTTGTGATTAAATTAAAAGCATTTGTCACTAGGTCAACTAAAAATACTGATCACTTGAGAACTGTATTTTTGTGTCTCTGTGCTTGTTTTAATCACTGAGTTTATAATTTATATGCTGAACATTTTTGTTTTACTTAAAATAAGTTGGAAATATCACTGTTTCATCTTTGGATAACTGCAAAAGCTTGTGTGTGATGGAGAAGAAAGGTAACAGTTTCAGAAATCTTTGGGGGAGGAATTTTTTTTGTTTGTTCATTATGAACACATGACATCTTATTACTGTAACTTGGAATTCCAAGGCAATGGTTTATTTGTTAATATTCATTTTTAGAAGAACCCAATAGATTTTTGGGTTTTGCCCTCTGTATTACCCTTTGAATTCATGTACCTTCTAATATTTTTTTGCCTCTAGTGGTGAATGGAAAGTGTTTTCTGGAAATGAACTAGGAGCTCTCTTAGGCTGGTGGATCTTCACTTGCTGGAAAAATAACAGTAGGGATACTAGTGCCATTAAAGATGTCTACATGCTATCCAGTACTGTTTCTTCCAAAATCCTCAGAGCAATTGCACTGAAGGAAGGTTTTCACTTTGAGGTAAACAACATGTTACATATACATTCCATGTCCTTTTATTAGCTTTCCTACAAAGTGTCATATGGTTGTAAAGCACTGCTTTCCTTTTTAATGCCCTTGCTTTCTCCTCACTGCTGTAGGAAACACTGACAGGTTTCAAGTGGATGGGCAACCGTGCCAAACAGCTCATGGACCAGGGGAAAGCTGTTCTTTTTGCATTTGAGGAGGCTATAGGTAAGAGACAGAATGTTGTGTTTTCATATCTTGCAAAACAGTAAAAATTGAACTACTGCAAAAAGTGACAGAATTGCAGAGAATCACAGAATGGCTAAGGTTGGAAGGGACTACTGGAGGTCATTTGGTCCAACCTTCCTGCTCCAAAAGGGCTTCCTAGAGCACATTACACAGGACTGGGGCCAGATGGTTCTTGAATATCCCCAGGGAAGGATATTCTAGAGTTTCTCTGGGCAGCCTTTGCCAGTTTTCTCTTAGCATTTCATTAATGAAGTAAAATGTAAAAAAA
>VWYI01037505.1:54322-66509 GCA_013399455.1 Anthoscopus minutus | reverse complement strand
ATGAAGTAAAATGTAAAAAAAAAAAAAAAAAGGAAACATAAGGGTGTCCCCAATACAATGGGTGCATTTCCTGTGAGTAACAGATAATTATCTATTTGGCTAACCAATGGTTAAAACCTTTGTATCTCTGCTTAGCACAGAGTTTGTGGGCTGGGAGTATATAGCTAGAGCAGCATGGCTATGCAGATTTGGACTGCAAATTCTGCATAAACTATTAAAAAAAATAAACAAACGCATTTTTCAGACTTCAAGTTGAGTTTTTTTACCTGACAGATTTAAGCTCAGTGTAAATGGGAATAAAATAAAGTAAAAACTACCCCAAATTAGATTTGTAAACTGGAAAGCCATGGTTGAAGGCCACAAATTAAAATTCTGATTAATGAGAAGGAAATTGTAAAGCTATAGTACTATTTAAGTATGGTAGTACCTGAAAGCCAAAGAAAATATGACTAATTCCACCGATAATTATCAGTGTTACCTTACACTACCTTATAAGGTAATCACAGTTGAGACAATGCAATACTTGAATTGTTCCTGCAGTGTGGCATTTCTCTTTCTAGAAAGCTCCCTAAGGAACTGGGAACATGTGGCACTCATATGATGCAAATCTCTGTCTTGGAATTCCATTAAATACCTTTCTTATTAAAATTAACACTGATTAGAAGATACAATTTTTCTACTTTTGGTTTGACTCTAAAATTGTTATGCAAATTACTATGGTAATGTGCATTTCTCCTTTCAAAGATGTTGGCTAGCCTTCCCTCCCCATCCTATTTCATGTTTAAAAACGTGTCAAATTATATCTAATGCTCCTTGTTTAGGGTATATGTGCTGTCCTGCTGTTCTGGACAAAGATGGTGTCAGTGCTGCTGTTATAACTGCGGAGATGGCCAGCTTTTTGGCAACCAGGAATTTGTCTTTGTCTCAGCAGCTGAAAGCTGTCTATGATGAGTGAGTTCAATTTTAATTTTTTATTTGTCAGATTTTCTCAATTTCACATATTTGGGTTAATAGGGACTCAATAGCAACCTATAGTTTATAAAAAAATAAAATGTGGATTACTGTACTATTAAGACAATTCTGTGCTAATAGTAATCTTCCAGAAAATGTTCCTTAGTGCTGACATGGATATATTTATTACTTTATTTTGTGTTGTATTAAGGTATTTTAAATATACTAATTTATATTATTATATTTAATATACTTACTAATTCTCTATTAATGAGATCTTTGTGGTATTTTTTTCATTAGTCTGAAAGGCTTTTTCCTTTTGGGAAGTTCTGCACTTGGGTCCTTTTACAAAAAATTGGGCAGGTTTTTGGCTAGCTGTATTGCTGAGCTGTAGAGATTATAGTGCTTCTTGTTGCTCAAATGAGCCAGACATACAAAAATGTTGATGGCAGAATGGGTTTAAGTGGCTTTGGCTTATTTGTGCTGTACATAGAAGCCAGCTTGCTTCTGTCCTTGCAGGCTACTTATGATTAAATTAATTCTAGTTGGCTCTAAAATTAGGCTTTTTATTGTATTATTCTGTCTTTTTTTTTTTGATAGATTATTGTTGTTGAGTTTTGGTTGTCCTTTTCTCTTTCTGCTTCTGATTAATGAGATTGAGCTGATTATGTGGAAGTGCTGTGAAGAAGACTGGCCATTACCCTTGGCTATACACAGCTGGGTATCCCTCTGAGAGCTTTTAATATGAGGCACTACTTTTTCTTTTGTTCATTTTTAATGGATTCAAAGAAAGCAATAGCAAAGATGAATCTTGGATTTCATGGGGCAGGGAGTGGTTTTTGTGGAGGTTTTGGGTTGATTTTTTTTGAAGGAAAAAGCAGCACAGACTGTTTGATAACTCTCCAGGTCTTCATGTCTCATGGACACTAGCAGAGGAGTGTGGAACCTGCAAAGAAACTCATGGAAAACTCCCAACTTTTGTGCTGCTTGTTTTGTCAGTCCCTAGTTCTTACTTGTGTGCAGCACTAGCCATCATCATCTCTTTAGGAAGGAATCAAGTGTCAAAGACTTGCTCACACTGCATAGATAAATTGTGTGATATGAAAGCATGAAAGAGGAATTCATACCTAGAGTGACAAATAACAGCATCTGATGTGAGAATTCCTATAAATGCTACTAGATGGAAGTGCATATTCAAAAATTGAATATTCAGCCTCTGTCTTGAGATTTTTTGGGTTTTTTTTTAAATACTTATACAGTAAACACCCACTTCACTTTGACCTCAGTATTTGACTGAGTGGAATTGAACTATGCCACAATGCTGCTGTGTACATAGCCACTGAAGAGGACTCAGAGCTGCTTTATCATAAAAGCAGTCTGTAAAATGTCACTGCACATAGTCATTCTTTGTGGCAAAGCTACAGATAGGGGGAAGGATACAAATCTGCCCTATTAAACTGTTGTTTGACAATGAGCTGGTAGGGGGTTCTTGTTTTGTTTTGGGGGATTGTTTCGTATGTGTTTGATTTTTGTTTGTGGCTAATATAGAGTTGCACTTTTCTACTTCTTTCTACTTTACTTCTTTTGTCAGATTTGCCTTCTGAGTTACAGTTGAAGCAGAAGAAACTCAGTTTTGTATTTTGGAAATGTAGAAGAGGAATCTATCCCAAAGTAAATGCAGATCAGAAAAAGTACATGTTCCTAGTAAGCTTATCACTTCTTTCAGATGCAGTATAGGTTTTGTTAATTCCCTTGCAGTAATTTAACTGCTCTTAACCTTCAAGATGTCAACTGAGGTATAAACATGACCCTATTTAAGAAGGCATTCAGATTTATAGTGTGAACATCCTAGTACTGATAAAGATTCTGCCCCTCAGATTTTCACTGCCATCGAGGATATTTATCAAGTCTTGATCTGTTGCAAGAGCTCACTTGAACAACCAGTCCAGGCATGTATGGTTTTTAACAACATGCTGTTTTGAAAAGTCGTTGTTATTTGAGATCATTTGTCTTTGATGCGTCACATTACCTGGCAGCAAACAGGTGAGGTTGAGAGACAATGTCCAGAACAGTCTGTTTTAGTAAAAACACTTTAAGGGGAGAGTAGAAACACTTTAATGAAGTGTGATTGGAAAAAGCAGTCTAGAACTTGTTTTACTTAGAAAAGGCCAGCTGGAATCCACTCAAAGAAGTTATTAGATGTCATCTCTTTCCTTCCTATGGTGGTTAGAGCTCTTCAAGGCAATAATTGTATCTTTTTTTCTTCTGGTTTTGCTGTAAACTTTCTCAGTTTTCATCATTAAAAATAAAAGGCACCTGCACAGAAGTTTCTTTAAAGTATGTAAAGTATGTTTAGATCTTTTTAAAATTGTAAAGGCATGAACTGATGCTTCAGTTGGGTGAGCATGAGTACAGAGTGTTGCTTTTTGGGAGGTTGTATAATGTGTCTGGTGTACAACTCTTAGAACATTGCTTCTTAGATACACTAATATTGTGTCTTCACAGATACGGCTTCCATATTACCAAAGCTTCGTATTTCATCTGCCATGATCCCAAAGTTATTCAACAGCTTTTTGACAACCTTAGAAATTTTGATGGAAAAAACACATATCCAAAATCTTGTGGTAGATTTAAAGTTTCTGGAATAAGGGATCTAACTACTGGGTATGACAGCAGCCAGCCAGACCAAAAGGCTGTAAGTATCTTTCTAAATTACATGTAAATCATACGTGATATACACACATACGTAAAACATTTTGTGGAAAAACACTAAACATGTTTACATACCGAGTCATAAAATAAGTTAGACTGGTGACAATTGTTTTGCCTTGGTGAGAGGAAGTGAAGCCAAGGGGGTGTTGGGTTTTTTGTTAGGTTTTGTGGTATATTTTTCTTTCCAGGATGACACTTTGTAAAGGGCGGTAGGAGGATCTTGCTGCCTTGCTACAGCAATCTGCATTGTTTTCTTGTGAGTGCAAGTTAAACTGCCTATTAAAATGTGGTTTTGAATTCTATATTTTTCCATAATCACAATTTCCTTTCCTCCTGGAAAATGCCATGACAGCACAACTTCTATTAGCAGTAAAAGAATTGTGTATATTTGAAATGAGTTTCCTAGTAGTGATGTGGTTCTACCATATTCCAGGCTGAGGGCAAGGCTATCCTTATGGTCTTAAGACCACAGTGTTGAAGAAAACAGAACTAAACTATAATTTTAGCTGATGCTTTTGTTATATTATCTAACATCAAGCCATGGGTTTATATATAGTAACTTTCCAAGTTTTTTTAAAAAAATTCTTAATATTTCTAGATACTTCCTACTAGTAAAAGCAGCCAAATGATAACATTCACTTTTGCTAATGGAGGAGTGGCCACAATGAGAACCAGTGGAACAGAACCAAAGATTAAATACTACTCTGAACTTTGTGCACCCCCTGGAAACAGGTACTGTCACTTACAGCAGTTCATTTGGTGTAATAGAGTCTGTGTGGCTTTTTGGTATTGCTTTAGTGAAATAAGAGCTCTCCATGATCAAATAATATTACTAAAATCATTTTGTTGAATGTATTTGTATAAAGCTTCAACTCTGCAAAATTTGTTAACGTTCTCGTCTCTGAAATTTCTTTGAACTCAGTTTTGCATACAGTGAAAACAATATTAGCAGAAACATTCTGCCTTAAATAAATGCAAATTTTTTGACCCCTTTTTTATATACATAGTTCCTTTAAAATTATTTAATCAAATATAAAGTGTTCTAATATATTTCAACCCTTTTTATGTTTAGTAATTATATCCTTAACTGATAGCCTTGGAAATCATACAATCTTAAAGATAAATAATTATTAACTTATATAATGAAATTAACACTTTTTAACAGATTAAAGTCATCTAAGAATACTGTTGCAAGTATAAAAATTACACTTCTAATCACTTACATTTAGTAATAGATCTTATGAACTCAAATTGGCCATTCTACTTTAGATTATATTGTGGAGTTGTTTCTTCATAGTTTTCATGCATATCAGTTGAAAGTGAACATCAGTGCATTGCCACAAGAAATTAAATATATGCACTTTTAGCATTAATAGAAAATGTTTGTCTAGAGCAATGCAACAGATTTGAAAATTCCTTATACTAAAAATATACATTTTAGCTTTTCCATTGTTTCACTGTTTTCTGTGTTTGTGTGATTTTTATTTTCCAGTGATGTTGAACAGCTCAAGAAGGAACTAGATGAATTGGTCAATGCTCTTGAAAAACACTTCTTTCAACCAGAAAAAAACAAACTTCAACGAAAGACTGAGTAATATAGCAAAATTACTACCTTGATTGGCTTTTGCAGCATTAGAAGTGCTTTATTTAAGAAGTTAAGGTTTTTTAGGACCAAACATCTGAGAACTCTTTCTATAAAGACTTCTGTTTTTAAGAGTTATTTTGGATACTCTTGGCTCTAGTATCTTATTTTGGAAGGAAAGTACCTTTACTCTTAATGGAGCAAAAAAACCCAGTCAGTTGAACTAAAATTTTTATGAACTGAAAGTTGACTGCAAATGTATTTCAATCAAAATTTGTTTTAATTAAATATAAGCAATATTCTGATATCTGAAACAGCCTGTTTTGTGGTGACTTTTCTTTTTTGTGCATATAATCTGATAACACTATGCAACTTTGTCTAGGTTCAGATTTGCAAAGCAAGTTCTCTTGTTAACAGGAAGTATTTAAAATCTGCGGTGAGACTGACAAACTTGGAGCAGATGATTCAAAAGTGGAGATCTTTCTCTACTCACAACAGATTTGTTGAATATCCATTTGCTGTGGGACTATATATCATATTCCAGGCTAGAGATAACGTGTACTAAACTGTCTTTGAATGCCATGAACCCATTAAGACAGTTTATCTGCATAAAGCACTTTTTTGTTGCCTTACTGAACTAAGCATAATTAGTTAAATGCATAGCCCAGTTTTGGAGCCTCTCACACAGTTTGCTGCTGTGACTTGGTGCATAACACTGCATGTCTAGTTTAGAACAGAAGTTTCCATTTCATTGCATGCTCTTTTCTGCGCTTGCAAAGCCTGAGAGGGTTTTTTGGAGGTGGCCAGTTGACTTTAATATGGGGCTTTTCTGCATTTTCAGTACTTGGCTTTGGATATCAGTGTAGCAGTAATAGTCACAGCCATAGCTACATACTTCTTATAAATGCAAAATTTGTAAGCTTGATTATCCTCCCAGAAGTCAAGTCCTCTGTGCTTGTTATTTTCAGTGCAACATGAAGATTGCAGCAGTTGTGCAATCCGCTAGGGAGGCAGCCCTAGGGGAAGTGGAAGGAGAGGAAGTTTTACAGTCTGATGAACAGTGGTGCAAATCATGTGCAGTCCTGTGGTAAGAGGCCTCAGAAATTAGTCTGTCAGTGCTTCAGGAATCTTTGGTGGTTTATGACACCTTCTAAGATACGACAGCTGTCTCTCAAGTCAGCCTAGTTGAGTGAATTGTGCCCCATCAGAAGGGATGAATATCTTCAAGCCTCCATGTGAATGTCCCAGTACTTTTTCCAGGGGGGAGTTTTCTTGCCTGAGCCAGTTTTGTAAGGGGAATGTTGGCATGATAAAAAGCGCTATTCTATCACACAGGATCTGCTTCTTACTGGCTTCCTCCTTACTTGAAGGCACAGACAAGAGGAGTGGTTCTTCAGGAGGCAGGCTGGGGCAGTGCCTTCAATTTGGGCATTGATGAGCTACACCCAGGGCTGAAGAGGCTTTATAGGTCTGTACAAGCCTGCAGCCTTGGGCTTCAACAGGAGATGTGATTCTTTCCCTCCACTCTTCTCTTGTGAAACCTCACCTGGAGTAGTGCATCCCAGCACAAAACCAATATGAACCTGTTAGAATAGGTCCAGAGGAAGGTCATGAAAACAATCAGAGGGTTAGAATACCTATGCTGGGAAAAAAAGGCTGAGAGAGCTGGGGCTGTTCAGCCTTTAGAAGAGGCTATGAGATCTTTCAATATATGAAGAGAGCTTATAAGAAACACACTTTTTACCAGGGACTGTAGTGACAGGACAAGGGAAAAAGTTTTAAAGTGAAAGAGGATAGATTTAATTGGATACAAGGAAAGATATATTTTATCCTGAAGGGGGTGAGACATGGGAACATGTTGCCCAGCAAAGCTGTTGGATGCCTGACAGTGTTTAAGGCCAGGTTCCATGCAGCTTTGAGCAATCTCATCTGGTGGAAGGTGTCCCTGTATCATGCAGGGAAGCTGAACTAGGTGATTTTTAAAGGGGATCTTCAGATCAAAACCATTTCACTGTTGCTTTTACTTTCATTTTTATTGGGAGGGCTTGTATTTCCTTTGGCATAGAATATGATAAAGAATGCTTTACTGAATTCATGGGAAAGACCTGAAGACGGAAGATTACAGGTCCTGATTTTTTTTATGTATTTGTCTTAACATCTTTGTCTTAACATCAGCCTAGAGAGGCATATTTTACATGTGCCAAACCTGGATTTGGATTTTGCTAATGTTAGAAGTCTGGAAGTGAGACCTACAATGCACTTATGAACGCTGAAACTTATCTGATCCTTAGGATGGCTTTAGAGCAACCTCAGAAACAGTACAGACATAGGATGATGACCTAATCTTTATCATTCCGTTTTCCTAAGGTCAAGGAATTTACTTGCTCGATCCCTTTCTCTATTCCAGACAGAAATTCACAACTAAATAGCCAAACCCACAGTGGTTTATCAAGCTGCTTGAGCAATTACAACAAACTACAAAATTACAACAGAAAACTTGTTATTGCTAAAGTCTTTACTAACCTTGTGTTGCATCAGAGAAAGAGGATCTAGAACTGAAATAACGAATCAAAACAAAGGCAGCAAGAGTATAGCAAAGAGAGACTTTAGTATTGCAAGTCAGAATGGGTGTTAAGCTACAGTTTCTTCAGAGCCGGTCTAATTCTTCCACTAAAGTGTTGTGTAAGATAACGAAGCCTACTTAGACATTGTTAGTCCCATTATAGATATTAAAACACAGACAAATGTAATTTGTAAAAAAGCAGCCTTGAACAGGGAGCAGGTGCACTAGTGGTTTATCCAGAAATGGGAATTGCCATGACTGAAATAGAGTGCTTGCAGCCCAGACTGAACTCAGGTGTAAAGGAATTCTTGGCTATTTCTAGAGAAAACCCATCCCTACATTACCAAAATCATGTGAAATGAGCCTGTTTTTTTATAACAGATGAAAACAATTCCAGTGACAATTGGAAGCATTGATCCTATAGAGGATCAGGCCTATGGGGCTACAGGGAAAGACTGAGAAGGATTAGCATAGTACTCAAAAGTCTGCCAAAATAAGACCCCAAACAGTACACTTTTAAGAGTAGACCAGTGGACTTCACTTCAAGGTTATTAGTTTCTTTACAAGTCCCAGTTTCATAACATTTACTGAATAAATTAAAATTCAGGGATGGATTGAAACAGTTTGGCTGGAAGGAAGAAATACATTTTGTCTTCCTTACAGGCTATGAACTTGGTCCATGGCATATTATGTAAAAGTATTGTTATGATCCTCAAGTATTGCACTTAAGTTGCAGAAGGCTTTCTTTGATAGTTTTGCTATATACTACAAATCATACAAAGATAACTGGAATTTATTTTAAAATAAGATTTATTATATAAGCAATTTTCATATTGTACAAGTGTGTGATTAAATATGTAACTGATTGACCTACAAAGTTTCTGTAAATAAAGTTTTTCTCCTTGCTAATCCTTTTAAAAGTTCCAGTGGGCATGGATTTTATTTTCACACACCACCAACAAGCAAATTCTACTCCTTGATTAACAATCACTGTAAATACCAGTGTTAAAATGATATAAAATTAACAGTTGTTAACCACCAGCATAAATTTTAACAAGTTTGGGGATTTTTAGGATTCTGATGCTGAAGGCATCTGGATGCCATACATATATGTAATTAATTGTAAATAAAAATAACCACCAATAAAACCATTTTCTGTCTCAAAATACAAAATTAATCAAAGGTAATTAAGCTGAATTGCTTTCTTTCCCAGTGCATTTTTGCACTATATAAGATACACATTCATGGAGGTTAGTATTTCTGATCAACTTGCAAGTAGAAGCCAACATCACTGTGCTGTATAGCAATTACTGGGTAACTGAAATGAGGTCATGCACCATCAGAACATTGTGAATAATGGGATGAAACTACTAAACTCTCCAATGATATCCTAACACCCACCTAAATGAACTGTAATACTGATGACTGCATAGAAACAGCAGCTTTCAAACAAAAGGAAAAGCTTAAATACATAAACACAGGTAAGTCATTTTCAAATGTATGTATGGGAATGAAAGAGAGAGGAGAATTAACCATGATACCTGAAATGCTCAAAAATACAGAGACAGCAGCAGGCAGGATCTGTAATAGTAGCTCAACTCCTTCTTGACTACTCATCAGTGATAATAAAAAGCCTCTTGTCTACAAAGATAATCACTAATTAATGTCACTGGCATGTATTCCTACAGCATATGCAGTACATAAATATGCTTATAATAACAGTTATGCAAATTTGGTTTTATACTATATATAAATAGCATCTGGAGATAAAATGTCATTAGATAAGAATGTAGTATTTCATCCAGAGCGCCCTAACTCAAAGCACTGCAAAACAGTTAATAACATCCCTTGACAATGTACTAAACAAATTTACATGACAGAAGTCACAAAAAAGACTGTTTTATATAATAACATTAGAAAATCATCATTATGGGTAATATAGAGGGAAAAGCACAGAAGCTTAGAAGGTAACTGAAACACATTATGGGTGCCTGCATTCAAATTCACAATCTAAAAACACTACTGCTCAGCTGCTGTCCTATGGAGCAACTTGGACTCCGAAAGCATCTTAGGTGTTTGCCTCATGGTACTTCACAGGGTACAGCACCAAGTTCTGCCTTCACTCATGGCCTGGTACATTCAGCCTAAATTTATATTGATCTACAATCCTACACCAACCTGGACCATGCTTCTGGTCCTTAACCTACAAAAGAAGCTTCATTACCCACATGCTCTCATAGAATACCTCATACAAGCTTATATATTCAAGTTCTGTACAAAAGGTAGAGGTGAGGTTTTCCTTGCATTTTTTAGAAGGTGACTGGACAAAAAGAAAATTATTAAACTGTTGTTATTTTTACATGTTTGTAGGATGTGGAAGTCACAGCTTGATTTTCCTCCTCAGTCTGAGGAAGTTAATGTGGCAGTATATATTTTAGTTAATAGGCTGCTGTAAAGAAAATGTTACCTGTGAATGAAAAAAGAACAGAGATCTATTCTTTCAGAAAATAGAAAATAATTAGAGAGTCTGATGCTTATACCTTTCACATGAATACTGAGATCCCAGCCCCTGGAATACATAAAAGTGTTTAATTTTTAGGGACTGGAACATAAAATCCTCATTGTGGTTCTTTTTTTGCCCCTACTAAAGTAACATCAGAAAGCAGAGAAGGAATGCTGTTCAATGTAGCCTTTGAAAGTTACCAATGTAGGCAACTTTCATTGCAGGCAGGCTGAACACTCTGAGGCTGATTTCTTTCACAGTATCAAAAAGAAGAAAGTATTTCTAATTGTGATGCTCTAGTATTGACTTCTGTTGTTGTTCAAGGAAGCAAGAAATAGTCTTGTAGGATCCTCATTTGTTTCATCACAGTTTTTGAAAGGCAACAGTGAAGCAATAAAAGAAGTCTTCCTAAGATCACTGGTTGGTAATTTGGGAAGGCATGAGCCATAGCTGAAGTGCCAGAGCTGTCTGGGTGGGAAGTGCAGTTCACCTGCTACAGCATGGTTACCAGAGGCATGTAATGCTCAGTCAGGCTTAAAATCAGCAAAAGGGCATACTTGACTCAGGTACTGATATTGGGTGATAGCTACAGTAAAAGCATTGTCCTTAGTTGTGATGGTTTAAAATCTAAGGCACTGATTGCAAGGAGATGACATTCCTCTTTCCAAGGACCACAAAGATGTCACTGAAAAGCAAGAGGCACTTGTACCTATTCCCATGTCTGAAGTGGAAAAGGCAAACCATGACCTGAGCACAGACTGGGAAAAAGCTCTCTGAGTGAACTGCTACTTACATAGCCCAATTCATTTACCAGCGATCCTATGGAAGTACACCCGGATGCCAAACGTCATGGAGACACAATGCACTTTGTACCTACGTGTGTATCTACATTTTACAAGTAGGGGATGTGCTTGGATACAAAAATCTTACTTAGTTTTCATAATCTGCGGCAACACTGTGCTTGCATTTAGCAGCTTGACTGTTTCCCTCACAGCAATAGAGCAATTTCCTTTAGAAGGCTCTGGTTCTACAAAAGTGCACAGGCTTAGAAGTGTGTGCTTAAAAAAGGCTTAAGAATCAGTGGTCTTACTGGCAAGACTTGAAATTAATTGAGTGCAAAAGCGGTTTGCACAACGGGGATGTAGGCTGCCTTTATCATCTCCACTTGCAGAGAAGTAATTAAGTCTCCAGATCCATTCATGCCTTATCCTTTCCGGCAACTGGAAGACCAACTAATACCTACTCTTACAATGATTTTATTCATATGCAAGTGTGGTTTCTTTGAGGAAGCCGTCGAGGTGACTCAGGTGAACTCTCAAAAGGCTGCCCTGCGGCCAGGGCTGGGCCCACAGCCGACAGAGAATTTGACCACTTCAGAACTCGCTAGCCGGGCTAGTTCCAATTTCGTGAGCAAACTTCGCTCGCCACTTCAGCTAACTCCGCCATCGCCCAGGCTCTCTACCGCAAGGCGACAACACATTTTTCGCCAGAGATCACAGGCTGTGCCAGACACATGGGCAGCATCGCCGAAATGCTCTTCGAGAGGAACTTAACGGGCGAGGGTGGGAGGCTTCAGCTGCCCGCTGTCGCGACATGGGCTTCTTCCTGTCGCTGGCTGCCCGCCGTCTGTGCCGTCCGCCCCCCCGTGCCGGGACCCGCCGCCTGTTGCTATTTTTGCCTGCACTGGGGAGCGGGCCGGCCGGGTGTGCGGCGTAGGTCCTTCTTGTCCCGGCCCGCCGGCAGGTAGGGACGGGGCGTGCAGCAAACAGGGGCAGGAGGCGGCGGGCAGAGGCAGGAGGCGTCGGACGGGGGCAGGAGGCGGCGGGCAGCCCTCGGCCCGGCCCGGCCCGGCGCCCGTTACCGGCCCCGCCCGCCT
>VWYI01037505.1:26727-54115 GCA_013399455.1 Anthoscopus minutus | reverse complement strand
TCCCGGCGAAGCCGCAGCTCTGGCTGTGGGAACAGCGTTGCTGCGGGACGGGGCGGCCGAGCGGGAGCGCAGCGAGGACGGGAGCGCCGGTGCCGCTGTTCTCGGCTAGCTCGGGGTTCTGGTTCTGGGAGAGCCGGCTCCTCGTCAGAATAACCAAAAGACCTGTTTGAATTGAATCTATCGGTGACCTGAGGTGCCTTTAGTTCTTTTTCTCTCTCGTCTGCTGTTTCCTCGCCCATCTATGCAAAATCGGTGGGTATAGCTCCTCCCAGACCCCGCTCCGTCTCAGAGCAGCAGAGCGGCTCTTCCCCGGGCGAAAGCGAACCCTTCCTACCGCGGCACAGCCGAGTGTAACTTTGAATCCACCCGCAGCGGCGCAGTGCTCTTACAGCCCTTTAAATTCGCGAACTAAGTCAACAAGGGAATGATCTCTTGAAACTGCGTTCACGAGAGGTATGAAACGAATGTGGTTATTTATAGCGCACTTTGAAAAGATTGAGGCCTTTGTGTGCCGTGTTTTATCTGGGAGAGAGGCTAACATGGCAGATCTGCTGTAGGAACCTTCAGTAGTGCAGATGGTGGGATTTGTGTCTGCGTTAAGCCCAGAGATTGAATGGAACATCGTGGGTCAAAATTAATAAATTATGCATTTTCTGAATAGCGAATACCTCTGAGCTGATGCATATGACTATACTTTTAACACTTGTGAGTGCTGAAATAGAAATTTGTCATGAGTTTTTATATAGGAATGCTGAAAATCATAGGTAATACACAAAAGTAGAAATGTTTGCAGGTAAGAAGAACGACTGGATGGAAGGAAAATGAAACACATTCAGTAATATCTGGATGACTTGGCACTTTTTTCACTTTAATTTGGTTAACTGCAAAGTTGAAATCAGGCATTTTGGCTGTGGATATGCAACTGAATAAAAAGGAATGGTATGTAAGTTACCTAGCAAGCTTTCTTTTACAAATACTTTTTTTTTTTTTTTAGTGCATTACAGTCATAGAACAGCTCAATATTTTGTTCGGGTCTGTATGAAGCTGAGTCAGAAGACTTCAATCATCAGCATATTAATTTCCATGGACTTTACTAAGGAAATAGCAACAGGCGTTAAGGGCAGGAACAGCTATTTTCTTCATTTGATAGTTGATTATAAATGTGTATGTTTGTAATCAAAAACATACTACCATTTTGTTGCAATTTTTTTTATTAATTGCCTATTTTAAGGCCTGTTTTTATTTGAGGAGTGATATAAATGCTGGCTGTATTGGTAAATATTTTAGGTGTGTTTATTACTGGAATAGCTACCAGATCAAATGTTATTCAGCACCAAGTCTGGAGTTGCTGATACCATTTAAGCATTACATCTTTTAAAAGTCAGCATTTAATGAAAAAATAATGGAAATTAAAACTAATTTCTGAGGCAAATTGGTTTCTGGACTTGCACATGCTGTTGCCCACAGCAAACCATAGCTTCAGAAGAAAACAGCAGATAGTAAATAGCTCTGAGATAAAAAGAATATCCTTGCAACAATAGTGGTGTGTCATGCTTCCAAGTGTCTATTTCAATTAAATAAAAAAACTTTTTGAACATTGTTCTCAGCAGTGACTGTGTCATGACCTAGTATATATTCTCGTTTGTGTTTTTCAGTGTCTTGCTAGATGAATAGAGAAACCTGTCAGCTTGAGTAAAGACAATGTAAATTTCAATTAGGGATCAGAAAGAGGGAGGGACAAGTGGTATTTAGTTCTGGCTAGTGTTCCAGAGTTCTGGCTGCATGCCAGGGCTCCTCATAATCCTTAAGTAGTATGATATTTCTGCTAAAATAATCAGTGGTGAAGTGCAGTCAGTACCAGTGCCTCTGGTTCCATTTGTCAACAGGGTTCACTGCTAATGCCATGCAGAGAAGAGCTGAACAGATTTGTACTATTTAAGACCAGCTGTTTTTCATAAGACCTTGCTGTATCGTTGCATTTTTTGCTTAGTTTCTTGAAGGGGAGAAAAACTGACTTACAGAAGCTTACATAAACTAAAGCTGCTGTCATGTCCCAGTCCTGATGTGGAGTAACTGCACAGTTGTCTCTAAGAACTGCAAAGGTTGAGGAATATGTCATCTTTTGTTCAATTCCCAGCTCAAACCCCTCATTTATTCATTGCTGTATGAAAGCTCTGACTGCTTCCTTGCTTGACACATCTTCTAAGCTTGTCAGTTCTGCTGTGTGTCCCAGCACTCCAGCTTCTACCAAAGCAGGGAGGGAGCTGGAGGAGAGTGAAGGGTTACTTGAGCCTGCAGTTACCAATGTTCTGAACAATAGTTTAAAACTTTTGGCTTCATGTCTGTATTGAATGTAGTCGTATTGAGAAGAAAGGACAAAAGGACAACACTTCACCACTGTCAAAATGTCTGCAGTTGTTTTTTGGAGGGGTGGGGGAAGGTGGGGTGTGGGTGTTTTTGTGGTTTTTTGGTTTAGAACATTCTCTCTCCTCTCTTTGTCTTTTTTCTGTATTAGTTTGAGTCTATCCCAGATCTGCCAGGTGCTCCCCCAGGTGCACAAACGTGATTATCAGTGCCTCACTCTCCCAGGTTGCTAACACAATAGCCTCACAAGATTCTCCTTCCTAACCTCAAAGCTTACCTGATCCCATCTAACCAACTCACACCTGGAGCCAATACCTTGCCCTTGTGATACAGTCTTTGCTCTCTTGAGAAAAGGTGAGTTTTGAAGAATGCTGTCCTGCATGATGTAATGCTGTTTAGACAGGTACCTTCACATGGGGTCCAGAATGGCAGAAATAATAATTTGTGTAGCTCTCCCTTTCATGCTGTCTTGCCATCACCCTGACTTCTCTTAAAGGGGTCTCTTTTAACTTGGTGGCACACAAGGGAGAATGTAACTTGATTTTGAAGAGCAAGAGTCTAAAATATATATATATACTTTTAAATTAGGTTAGGGTTTTAAAAAACACAGCATGAGATTTTGCTAGAACAGGACCATCAGTGTAGTGTTGCACGCTTTTGAAGTCTGCTCCCCACTCTTCAGAAGTGACTGGGTTGATCAAAGCAAAAGAGAAGTTGAAGGCAAGGAGCACAAATATGTTCCAATGTGTATCTTTCACATTAATGAGTCATTCTGCTGTCTCCTAGTATAGAAAGCAGGGATAGATAGATTAATGTGGTTTGTGTAAGTATCTTATGCATCACAGTTCAACTGGCTGTTTTTATACTGATGGAGCAAGTACAGCTGGCGAATCAAAGCAGGCGAAACAGTAGGATCAATGAGGTTCATATTCTCTGTATCTCTATAAACTATATCTCAGCAGCAAAGCTGTCACCTGACGAATGCCACTCAAGCTGTTCTCAGTTTTGAGTGCAAGGGCAACCAAGATCCTTCAAAAGATGCTTGTGGAGAGGAGAAAGAGGAACTGTCCCACTTATGTCTGAGCACCTGGAGAACAATTGGAGACATCCAGTGTGCTAAGCAAAGCCCAGAGTAATTAATGAAGCTGAATGGTGCTTAGAGATGACAAAGGAACATCAAAGTTGAGGTAGAAGGAATCTAGTGGACAGCTTTATTCTTATTTTTCTATTCCCTCTTGGATTAGAGGTAAAATAAACAATAAGCATGAGTTAATCATATACTTGGGAGGAAGAGGAAGCTGGTTTGAGTCTACTGTACTCACATGTATGGTAAACTCCTATGGCATCTGCAGAGCCAAATTTCAGGGGGCATAAACTGAAAGGTGGCAACTGGAGGTGGGTAAAGGTGCTAAAATTCTAAGCAGTGGAGTCTGGGCAGACATGGATGGGCTGAGAACATGGCTACTCTTTGGCCATAATGTGCTCCTAATTTTATGGCTGGAAATAGGCCTGTTGAGAAGAACAAAACTATTTTTAGGTCTAAATTAAGTATGTACATAAATACTTCATGTTTTTGAAGTAAAACCTAGTCCTTGATGTAAACTTGAAGGATATTTTAATACCAGCAGCATGAAACTGGCATAATTTCTGGTGGGATTTGTTTACAATCAATGACAGGAGAAGAAAACAAAGAAAGAATGGCTGGGAAAGGGAAATGGAACATGCAGAACATTAACATACAGATTGATACGGGTTAGATAAGGAGACTTTCTGATGCTGCTAAATTTGTACTCTGAGAAAATGCACTTTCAGCCTTGCCTAACATTAGGAAAAAACCTAACATTTTGACTTCTACTTAACTAGCTTGATTTAGTAGTGAGTATTTTTCTTTAGAGATAACAAATGGAGACATTGGAGTATTTACGCTGTTGACTTTGCAAGGTGTTTAGTTTTTTAAAAAAGAGATGAATGCCAAGAAGCTTCACCTTTATATTAAATATATCCCATCAGTACAATGTTTAAGTATGACAGATTATCAACCTTGGATTTTTTATATGCTGTTGAGTCCTTAGAGTTAGCATGGAAAATAATATATTATATTATGATACTCATTTCTCTTTGAGGCTGCATTGCCTCATAGATCTGGGACAAAAGAGCATGGTAGATGGTAATCAAAAAGAAACTTGAAAAGTTGATTACAACAAGGGTGACTTAGTTGTATTTTTATATGCCTGTAATTTTTTTAAAAGAAGGATTCTCAGAAAACACAAATAAGAAATAAGCTACAAAAAGCATGTGGCTAATACATCATTGTATTCGTAGCTCAGTTGTCCTGCTTTCAACTAAGAATTATGTTTTCTTAGGCTTTTTTATCCTTAGATTATTATCTATGACATTAAGTGACAAGAGCACTAAAAGCTAAAACCTTGATTTTTATGTAGTTTGGGCTACACACCATGGTAGTTACAAATGAATCCAATCTTCCCTGCAGCTGATGATCTATTTTTCATTGTTGCAGGTAAGGAGAAAAAATTTGTAATAGTTTGTCGAAGAAGAGACCATTTTGATTCTTGGATGATGGAAAACTATAATGGTAACAGTGTTTAGCAGTCTGCGTTGATAAGGTGCAAAAATGCTTCCTTAAGCTGCTGTCCCATTTAGAATCACAAAATCATTGATGTTGGCAAAGATTTCCAAGATCATAATGTCCAGCATTTGACTGAACACTGCCATGTGAATTAGATCATAGCACCAAGTACCACGTCCAGTTGTTTCTTGAACAATTCCAGGGATGGTGACTCCACATCCCTGGGCAGTCTCTTCCAATCCTTACCACCCTTTTAGTGAATAAATTTTTCCTGATGTCCAACCTGAACCACCCCTGCCACAGCTTAATGCCATTTCATTTAGGATGTAATGCATTTATATTAATCTAAAAGATGCTTATTTTATTGCTCATTTGTGAAATAAATAAAAAAACCCCTCCCAATTGTAGTATACTTAGAATGAGGTGTACAAATTCTGGATTTTCATGGCCCTTTTTCCCACATCTTCCATGGGTGGGTACACACACAGAGGCTTATGAAAAGACTTTAAAAAAATTGAGCTACACATCTAGAATGCTATTTATTATGAATTTATTGAATAATATCTTGGAAACTTGCACTCTTGCTATCCTTGGAACAGTTAATGTCGCCACAGTGTTCCTTTCTCAACAGATGAAAGTTTCAAAAAAATAAATGTACCCAAAGATGATTTCTGCAGTTCTCTTGTTTTTACAGTTTTCCAGTTACTGCAGAAACATTTTTCCCCACTGGAACATTTACAGATAGGTTGCATTTTAGACAGCTCAAAATTAGTTTGCATCTTGAAATTTTAAAAAAAGTTTTGGGGCTTTTTTAATCCTGAAATTTCCTTTCATTTTCAACAGGGTGAAAGACTGTTAAAAATTCAGTCTGAAAATATTACAAGAGCAAATGAAGGACAAAATTTAATGACAACTCATGAGAAAAATAGTGCTGGTTTTGATCATATTTGTAGATGACAAAAGACAAGAAATACTGTTGCCACAGTAAACAGATGCCACTTATTCAATATTTGTTCAAATGTAATTAAAATGTTTTTAAAGGATATCTTGGTACTATTTATTTTGTTTTTAATAGGTCTTATCATGAGAAACTCTCATAAGACTGAAGGTATACTAGTGTCCTGATATTTAACCACAGGCAATTACAGGCCTGTCAGCCATGTGTCAGTCTCACACAATATAATGTAACAGCTGAAATGGGGGTCAATTAAAGAGGAGTTAAAACAGGTAGCATAACAAATGCCAGTCTATGTGTTTTCATGGACTACATTTTGTGAAATGGAATGTATAAATAAATAAATGCAATTACTGGATTTCATTACTAGAAGTACTAATATAACAGTAGTGGTAGTAGATGCTGGGTATTACAGGGTTACAACAGAGTTGTGTTTAACTTGGTGTATTCCATTTGATATTTTAAGAAATGAAAATGATACAATGTCAGTCTGGCTAACGTTTAAGTATTCCTGTCTGGCTGACCAGCCTTAAAATGCAACCATGAATTGTGATTGTTGTCTGCTTCTTCCCAGATTTCTGTAAGGATTGTTGCTTGTGACTGCTGTCTGACAGGTTTCTCAGCAATCAGTCTGCTGCTAGCATTTTTAGATGACAGTTATTTCTAGAGTGTCATTTATTGAAAAAATCTGTTTGGTTACAACCAATAATCACTGGGCAAACTATACCTAAGGAAACAACTCCTTGTTAGTAGCCAAATTCAAAGTCACCCACCTATGGACAAGAAAGTTGTCAAGCTGACTTTTTTTCTTTTTTTTTTTCCCCAAAGGTAAAGGTGTCTTAGCAGGTAGTGACTTCAACTGTCATGAAGGTCAGAATAGCTCAGCTGAGTTCTGCCTCTGATAAAAGGATTGAAATAGGCCAGTGTGATCTGCCCATGAAACAGACACAAGCTAGACAGAATGTTCATTGTAACTTAGATATTCATTAGTTAGTTGAGCTTAAGGTCATAAAACAAATTTCATATCAGGACTGACTCTTTTCTGAGCAATGTATTTATTACAGTTATATTTGTTGGACTTGAAATAGTGAGGCCCAGTGTAAAGTGTGGGAACTTGCTAGGTGGGCCATGGTAGCTCTCTTCTGATGTTATCAATTATTTGTGTTATTGAGAGATGGTTTTTCATAGAGTTTTAGCACCTACATAACTCTTCCTTTTCTTTTCAGAGTTCTTGAGTTCCTTAATCAAAGGAGCCGTCCAGCATCCAGATTATGTCATTTGAAGGAACTGAAATATTGGTGAATTAGTCCAGGTTCCCTAAAAGACTGTAAAATGGAGCCAATAACTTTCAAAGTTAAAAAGTGTCATACACCTAGTGATTTCTCAGCAAGTTTCAGTCTCCAACTCGTGGGTTCTCTCCCAGTGCATTCCCTAACCACTATGTCAATGCTGCCTTGGATTGTGGCCGAGATCCGGTTGCTCAGTGCAAAGTCTTCCAAAGAAGAGCCCAGCGTCAGCCAAATCCGACTTTGTGTTTCGCCAGCCAGCTTGCGATGTGAGCCAGACACAGGGAAAACCCAGCAGTGGGATCCTTTAATTTGTTCAAGTTTGTTTGAGTACAAGCCACAGCAGGTCCACAAACTGATTCACAACAGCCATGATCCGAGCTACTTTGCTTGTCTGATAAAGGATGAAGCAGCGAATCAGCAAAGTATCTGCTATGTATTTAAAGCTGATGATCAGACAAAAGTAAGTAAAAATAATCAAACCAAGCATCCCTGGAGTTGCTTTTGTGCTGTTTGAATCCTTTTACTACATTGTAAGGCCTTAAGGTTGTACTTTGAATTAGAGACCAGATCTCATTAAAACTTACTGACTTACTTTATTTGATGTTAATTGCTTAGTGGAATTTGAACTGCTCAGTATGTGAAAAGAAAGGTGTGTACATCTCCTACAGGATCAAGGCCTGAATTTTGTCAGCTTAAAAAACACTTTCGTTTGGGATATGGGCTAAAATCTTGGCCCTCAAGTCAGTGGGAGCTTTTCTGTTGATGTCACTAGGGCTAATATTTCACTCTGGAGTCACTGTGAACTTTATCTAATCCTGCACTCAGGCCTCTCAAATTTCTGTTTTCCTGAGTTGAGACCTGTGTGACTGGGAAACCGAGATACCTCCTTTCTCAGAAAGAGGGGAGGGTGGTGTGGAACCTCCATATGTATCATATCTCTAACAACAGGACTCTGGAAACCTTTTCCTAGCTCTGTAATTCACAAAGCCTGGCAGGCGGTTTAGAGGGTGGGAGAAAGGCACAGTCTCTGCACCTCTGTGACATACAGGCTTGCTGCTGTATGGTGTGAGGCAGGCATTGGGTAGGCATGTCTGGCAGTGGATGAGATTTGGCTTAGTCTGCATTTCCTAACCAGTTCCTAACCAGTTGTGTCTTTGCTGAACAAGTTGAAGCATTAAAATTCTCGATCTTTTCCTTTTGAGAGTAATGTGAGACACTGCCTCTCATGAATAAGTAAAATGAGTAGGATTTAACACAAAGTTATTGTGTACTGGGGGCAAAATGGTGATGTATCCTTCATCTCTTCAATGTCGATTCTAGCCTCCATAATGTTGGAAAGCAGTGTACTCACTTGACTTGTAGGAGGTGTCCTGATGAAGAACCCTGCAGGTATTATGTGAATATATTCCACACATGGGATTTATGCCAACCTGCTCAATAGCAAAACATTGTACGGTTCCAAATCCGTGGTCTCAAGCTTACAGCTCAAAACATATGGAAACAGCTTTAGTTAAATCTCCCCAGATAAAATGGCAGTTCCAGTAAATTTAAAGGCAAATATGTTGTAAATCATAAGCATTCAAATGAGAAATCCTGTCAAGTTAAACATAGAATGCCAAGTTTATGTATGCAAGAGCAGAAATAAGGAACAGCAGATACAATAAGCACAAATAATGAAATGTTTCAGAACTTGGCATTGGATAGCAGCTGGTGAATGCATTTTTCAGTTTGCTTATGCATTTACTTGTGCTTGTGATTTTCCAGGATTATGGTGAAAACACAGCACTGATCACCTCCAGTACATTTTCTTAGGCATTTTCTTTGCAGCAAAAGATTCAACTACTTTTTCTTATGTTTGATCAAATTCCTGGACATGTTTGAAATGATCAAGATCAAATTAAATCTCTAGTTAAATTTGCAGCAGTGTCTACATGTTTTTGGAGACAACACCCACAATTTTTGGCTGCCTGTTTTAGCTACTTAGATCTAGATTCACACAGATAGCTATCCTTTCAAAAACTACCTTCCACCTGGTCTCTTAACTTGCCTTGCATGCAAGAGTTGTTTCTCTTTACTTCTTTGCAGTCTAGGTAGACATCTAATTAACATATGTGGACCTATGTTTTAACAAAAGGGTAATGGAAATGCCAGGTATTCTTACCATCTAAAGTGAAGCCCTGCCTCTTTTATTTTGTGCAATTTCCACATTTTAAGTTCTTCGTGCTTTGTAGAATGTTGTTACTTTGCCCTGAACATGGTCATAAATGTCTTCTAGCTAATTGATGTGTATGTATTTCTCCAGAGGAGTGAGCTGATGTTAACTGTTTTGCAGATGTCCAGCTTGAAAGGACAGGGAGTGGATATATGCCTTTGTTTCAAACTGAAGGAGCTGTTTGTTAAAAGCCAGTGAGTTGGGATGAACAATTTAGAATTGTTACTGCAGTTTATGTTCAATTTCAGGAGAAACAAATTTTAGAAACTGGACTTTTGCAGCTGTGCAACTCTGCAGACTCCTGTGCTGGCACTCTTGTTTGTGAGGACCCTTTTTCTCATATTTGCTTCAGATCTGTAAAAGAATCACAGCAGTCCAGATACATTTAGTCACAGAATTTACAATTCATAATAATCTTTAGCCAACAATCTTGGACCTCCAGACTTCTGTGATAATTACTAATTACGATATTGTAAACTGCAAGACCCACAATTCTTTGTCTCTGCATATATAAAGCTGTTGTAGGGTTATATTTGACAAAGAATTCTTGGATTAAGTCGTGTCTGACTGAGGATTTGAAGTAGAAAGTACCTCTTGGCTTTGCAAATAAGTTCTGTGTATATCCTCACCTTAAGATAAGTAGAATAAAAGGGGGCAGAAGTATGTCTGTTGGAGAAGCACAGTAGGAAGATTAGAATGTTAAGACAAAGGCAGTTAGGTAGATGACTAAAGCCTTTAAGAGGAGGACAAGAAACTTGAAAGTCATGCAGAGTCATACCACTGGAGGTGGTAGAAAGTACAGAAATCAGGCTTTTAGCATCAGCGTTGCAGATAGACTGCAGTCCATTAGCTGTAGTTTTATTCCTTTATAAATACAAATTGAACAAGAGTATACATCTGATTAGCGAGGGATTATTTTACTGTTTAATATGAGAGTTTTGTTAATGTTGCTGGGTAATATTTAGCTCAGCTCTAGAACTGATGGAAGTGCATGCCATGCAATGTTTTTCTTTCATTTGAATACAAGGCTCTTGGTTGCGTTGTTGCTGCATCTCTAACATATCCACTTTAGAGGAGAAAGGTAATTAACACTAAGTAATGTCAGGGTTCTTTGCAAGGAATTCTTTGTTATGCTGCTCTTTAGCAGTGAAAAAAAAGGTAGTGCCCCATTGTGGTCTTTGTCTTCCATCTGTAGGATCTTCTATAATTGTTTCCATTGTACCATCACAGCCATGTGTGGCTCGCTTTCCCTGCTGGAGAGCAGTAAGTAGGGAAAAATAGATTACTCTTGAAAAGAAGCATGTGAATATGGAGATCATTCCACTCTTTGTGCTTAAAGGATGGGTTTACTCTGCCTATAGAGAGCTTTTCTTATGGATTAGAGTCCTTTCCAAGTAGATTTGTCAGACATGGCATCTGGAGCATTCCTTCCTTCATGTATAACCTCAGTAAGTTTCCACTAGTTGCAGACAGTAGAGTCATGTCCTTACACCTTCATTCTGCTGAGGTTCTGATGTGGCCTCATCATTGAGAAATTTCTGCCTGAGGGTGGGGCTGAAGCATTAATGCATATTCTTTGTAGGTGCTCAGGAATGGAGCTGGATTCAATTACATTGCCTGCAGGGAGCTTATGAAGGCTACTTATAGGTCAGGTGAGTAATGGTGGGGAAAGCTGGGGGAAAATTAAATCTCCACTAAATCTGTTTGCAGAATAGTCCCTTCAGCATTGCTGAAGGGACTATTGCTGAACACTTTGGTGAGGCACCTTGCTTGGCTACTGTGTAGGAGTGATGGAAATGAAACCACATATGCTCCATCCTCTGTCTCTCTGGTGGCCTCTGGTCTGACATTTGCTTATGTACTACAGAAGTGTGATGCTATTGATATCACTGGTGGTGTTGAAAACTATATACTTTTAAAATTACTGGTATTTTAGTCCTACATTTGAGATGCTCTAGTTCTAAACAGTTTGGACCTGCAAGAAATGAAAGAGATAAATAACATGAGGCTAATGCCATACTGTAGCATGGTGTTCCCCTCCAGCAGATGCAAAATAGCTAAAACATTACAGAGGATGAGTAATTTCTGTTCTTATTTTCAGCCTGGAAAAGCAATTCCAGATCATTATGTTGATCCTTCTTTGGTGTATCAAATGATTTGTTTTACTTAGGTATGTTTAATCTTACTTGATGGATGTTTGGGCTGGCAAATGGAACACAGGTCACTAGTTTATCTGACTCATGCCTTGAGCTAGTTTAGATTTAAGGCAAGTTAAGGTTGTGCTGTCCTTTATAATGCTTTTATATTGTAAATGGAAACTTACCGTTCTAAATTTAATGGTTTTACAGAGGTCTGAGTCAAAGAGAACATTCAGTACCTCAGCATTTTTCCATGTTCTGTGCTCCATTCAGCAGCAGGCTTACGTTTTCCCAAGACTGTCTTCTGTCACCTACATAGCTGTAGACTTTTTTGTTGCCTTTGACAACACTTGCTAGATTCAGTTCCAGGTGGACTTCAGCTTTCCTAATCATGTCTCTGTCTTGAGCTGGCAAGTTCTTATCGAGGCTCTCTGGAAGCTGGCTGGATTAACTATGCCCTGCTGTGTTTTCCTACAGCAGATATTTGAGTGGTTGAAGTCCCTCATCAGGACCAGAGTGCGCTGATGTCAGGCTAAGCTGTAGGATGCATCATCCACCTGTTCTTTCTGATCACAGGGTAAAATCTTGTATGCAGAGTAGAGAGTAGAGGTAGACAGTACTGTCTTGGGGGTTTTTTTGTTTATTTGTTTGTTTTTGTTTTTTTTTAGTGAAGCAGATGCTCGGAATGCTTGGAAGTGTCCCCTTTTTTATTCTGTGATACGGACTGGAGGTTTAGAGAATTTGAGGGAAAGTCTAGAAACTTGAGCCTGATGTCTTGTAAGGAAAATATTTCTGTGACGTTACCAATGCAGAACTGGAGTATGAAGAAAGGTAAAAAGTTCAGTTGAGGTTTTTAAAGGGTTACATTTTGTACTAGTGTTTTTGTTTGTGTGGATTAGGTTTTTCTTGTCCCCAAGACTCTGGACACAAGTTGTCATAACAGCCTGTAATATATGCTTGTGTTTACCAGAGAAGTTAATGCTGTGATGGCAAAACACTGGGTAGAACTTTTCTGCTCAGTAGAAAAAATATTGCCCGTGATTTAAACAGGATCACAGCTGCACAAGACATGCACAGGTCTGTGTGGTGCCTCTCAATCTTCTCTCTGCAGTGTCATCAGTCAGGCATAGCTTTTGGCCTGGGCAGCTGCAGGAGTGTTAGCATGAGAGTTGCAGTGTCTGTGTGGTTGCAGCAGACTGGGACACCTGCTTGAAACCTGAGCCTGCTGATTGACTTCACCTGTGCCAAATCTGCCCCAAGGCAAACACAGAACCATCTCCTTACACTGAGGCACTTCTTGAAATGAAACTCTTGGCCTATTGTTGAGCTTTTTGGTTACAGCTGTGATGTCTTCTGTTGTCAGAGGTCTTCAGGTTTTTTGTCCACCCATTGCTTTAACAGCTACTATGCTTTTAAACAACCCTCACCTACTTTCATGAGTTAAAATAGCTTATGCACTTAAGTAGATCACACTGTCTTACCTGGAATGCAGCACTCTGTTACATGTTGTTTATGATCTGATTATGTGCTGAAGAAGCTGGTTTCAGATAATCAACACTTAGCTAGCTCTCTGTGAGGCTGCACAGAGCTGAACTTCACATTATTCATCTATAAAAGGAATGGCAGCGGCCCAGTGAACATCTAAGCAGTTGTGAGGCTTGGCTTCATGACTGTCGACTCTTACACAACTTGTTTTTACTTTAGACTCTAGGGTATAGCTTCACAAAATATCTCATTTTTAATAGCACTGTTTCCCTTTCTTAAAAGAATTCAGAGAAGATAATTTTAAAGATAGAGGTGGTCTTTTTCTCCTGTATTTTACTGCCTGATGAGGCTAGGGAGATTAAAACATGGTTCTTCTTTATCAAAAGACATAAAACACTGAAACAAAATTAAGTAACCAGACTAATGTCAGTGCAAGTGAGAACTTAATTTGGCTGTTTTCTGGCTCCTTATGCACCTTTGAGGTTTTTGATCAAATCTGTTTAACTGCAAACTGCTAGAACGGCTTTTTGATAAAGGATATTTCTCCTGTCTCCTAAATACTAATTGAAGAAAATGTAAAATACAGAAGGTAAAAAAATGCAGCAGAACAAATGAAAAATCGAATATGTATTTGTGCTGTGCACATACACAGTCCAGTTTATAAAGTAGGTCAAAGTTTAGCTGTGTAAATCCTAACAGAATATCCTGTATAATGCAAACAACCAGCTGTGCTTTCAGTACTCTCACAATTAATCAAGCTTTACAGGCTTCTTGAGCCTTGAGCATGAGTGTGATGACACCAGTTCTATCCTGGGATCTATTCAAACAATTCATGTATGTGAGCTGTTCTGTCAGGGAACCTTAGTGGCCAGTAACCCTGTCCCTAACAGCTTATTCCAAGCCTTTATGGGGCGCTTGTCAAATCTTAGAGTGGCTTTGTGACATGCTGCATCAGCTAAGTTCTCATGTGTTTGCTCTCATTTTATAAAAATAATGTGGGATTTCCCTAAACCTTGTGTGATTGCCACATGGAGGAGGTAATTTGTGTAATACCAGTGCTGCTGTCTGACTTACAGTCAAAGATAATATCTGATCAAGGAAGATGAAATTAATCAGGAGGTTTATAAAAAGAGTTACTTATTCCCACTCTTATGGCAGCAGCATCATAAAATTATATATTCTTATGATTTCTTATCTTAGTGTAATAGTTTACTGTATAGTAAACTATATCAGATGACATTGTTCATATATTTTTCAACTTAAATAATACTAAAAGTAGCTGTGTATTACTTGTGATGTTACATGCACTTTATTTTGGGGTCACAGTTCACGCCAAGGCTATTCATTATTCAAGGCTATTAACTGTTCTTTTACTTCTCCTGTTGGGGATTGTAACAGAAATACAAAACAGTAGAACTGAGGCAAAAACATAATTAGTGGATTTGTGATGGCTTCTCATCTGATTACTAACCATCCTTTTTTTCTTACTTGTGACCTGTGATGTCCAGCACAAGTAACTGAGTCATGAATCTAAGCATCCTCCAGAGCTGTAGTCGAGTTTTCTTAAAAGTTCCCATTTACACAGAGAAGAGCTTCCTTACAGATCTCCAAACAGCGGCTCACTCGTAACATCCTAACCAAGTCTGAGTCAGCTTTCCGTGGCTTTGTATTCCCTTGTTTGCTGATTTGCACATTCCTACCTTGCCCCCTGTTCTTTATATACTGTGGTATTACTCAGTGAGGTGTTTCAGATTAATTTGAATATTCCAAAGGAAAAGTGATGAAATCAGTGAAATCAGCATCCTAACATGATCACAGAACAGTTTCACGTGCACCTTTGTGAGAGTCAGTGCATCACCACCTAGAGCAGAGAGAAGGCCCAGTCTCAGATCCCCAGTTCATTCAGTCTTAAACTGCTGTGGGGTTTTAGTTCAAGTATATTCTATGATGGTACACTGTGGAGATTTTATAGCTGTCAAATGAGACGCTCCTGTTATTCTTTTCTCTTCTGATCCATTCTTTGATGTACTTCCTTGGTGTTCTCCCTTGTGCTGGAACTGATGTTTGTCCAGCTCTGTGTTGAGCTGCTTTAGGGGCTAAGTTAAAAGAAACAAATTTCATTTTGCTCCAAAACCAATTTGGTGTACCTTGCTAGATCACCATAGATTTTTTTGGGGTCAAATTTCAAGTTGACATAAGTTTGGAAGCTAAAGTGAACATAAATTGGGACAAGTCTTTCCTGGTGCTTTCATAAGCAGGTGGGGAAAACTGAGTGCTACGTACCAATGGGATTGGGCTGTGGAGCAAGAAACCTGTTGTTCTTTCTTTGTAGGATGACAGAGATCTTACAAGTAGGACTATGAGGATGAATGTGCACAGGGACACTTTGCAAGCTTCCTTGGCCTCTTTGCACAGCCACCTTGTTTGGAGCATGGGGCTCAGAACACCAACTTTGTGGATTCAGTCTCCATATGGGCCATTCACTGAAAAGTTGTAATTGGTGATCCTTGCAGGTCCCTCCCAACTCAGAATTTTATTAAGTGTCACCTACATTGAAATCTGTCCTGCTAGTAATGTATGAGAAGAAATCACTGCATACCTGCCTAGTGAGCCCAAAGTAGCCTTGCTCTAAAAAGACATAAACATCACAGAGTGGGTGGTCTTCACCTGGGAGAATGTCTATCCACATGTCACCCCGGCACTAATCATATTAATACTAACTAATTAATATTAATCATATTAAAATTTTCAGCTTCACAATTTGTAACAGTAACAGAATATGTAGCGACAATGTTTTGTTATGCAGCTCAGCTTACTGTGGTGTAGTAAAGTCTGATTTTTGCAAAGGTGTTGGATGCAAGACACAAGTGAAGTGAATGAGTCTCATCATTGCCTTGCAGCCTCATCAGTCCTACAGCTTCAAAGAACTATCTGCAGAAAGCAGATAGTGCTGGGCAAATTAAAATTGAAAAACTTGTGCCCATGGAAAAGTTCTGAGTGAGAAATAGGAGTGTGGAAATAGAGGTTGTGTATACAGAATTAAGAGTTCAGAAAATAATGTTTGATTTATAACAATATTGAATATACGCTGCATGCACACTACTATACAAAGAAATATTAATAATGAAGGAACTCCAGTGTATTTTCTAAGTTACAGCTGAGGCTTGCTGAAGCTGATTTAAGACTTAGAAGAATGGAAGTTTAAATGCTGCCTTATTGATCTCCAAACTCAAATCAGAAAGTCTAATAGATGGTTTTTATTTTTTGTTTAATTACCTAACACTCTTAAGTAATATGAAGTATGCACAGTTATGAAATTCTTAAATTAATTTTTTGGATACTTGGTGCAATGATAGTTGTATGTAATTTAAAGCCCAAAATTGTATATTAGGGGGGGAAAAACCTGCTTTGAAAATACCATATTTTATTATAAACTCAGTCTTACCTAAAACAGTGTTAGTTTTTGTGGCACACAGTCCAATAGCATATTGAGGACAGTGTGATTTAGGTAGCAAAAGTGAGAAGATAATTTTTTTCAAATACATGAATAAACAAAGGCTATATCTGTCATGTAGGCTAGTGAAAGACTCAAGTGGGTTCTGGCTCATATCTGATTGATAGAGTTATCTTTCTTCAAGACTAGTAAAACCAAAACCTCCTATTTTTAGTGCTTTGCAAGTTTCATTAGGAACCTTGGGCTTTAGCTCACTTGGAGATACTTAAACATGGACATTTATGTTCAGGAAGTTGTATTTTCTTCTTTTCAGATTTTAAAATGGCCCTAAAAGACAAATGCAAGCCATCCACATTAATATATGAAAGTGCCAATTCATAAATTATGATATTGAGTAAATCACCTTACTGAAATAACTCCTTATGCTTCCATGCAGTTGGCTCTTCAGTTAGAGTTTTGCCTTTCCTGGGCTGACATTTATGCTGTGCCCCCAAGGTCATCAGATGGGGGCTCTTTGGCTGTAGTGGAGCAGAAAACCAAAGCAGAGGAGACATATATAACCACTGTATTTACTTTAGCAGCACAATCTCCCATCCTGTTATATGTCAAAGTGAATAATGATAGAAAATCATTGTCGTAAAAGCAGTGCTTTCCCTTGCCTGGTGTAGACAGAGTTGTTCTTTATTTCTGGTTTTTTTTACCTCTCTGTGGACGTCAAGTTATGGGAAGGGCTGTGGGAAATATTTTCCTAAAGAATTATTTGTGTGACTGGACAAATACAGGCTTAAATGGATATGTGTGTTTGCCCTAAAGGTTGATCATTGAGGATCTGATACAAGGATTGAGTGGATAATGCCAGTTTATACTTGGTTTGTCCTTTGTATGAAACTGCTGGTTGATGTGGACTTCCTCTTTCTTTCCCACCCTCCCCCCACTTTTCCCAGAGTGACAGTAATTGAGATCTCTTGCTAGTCATAAAAACAGCTTCACTGATGATGATTCCTCTTGCACTGGGTTAAGTTTGGTCCTTCTGCATAACTGATTGAACGCTTTTCATTTGCAAGCTCCTTGTTTCAGCCTTCAAAAGAACCCCACAAAACTAGCTGCACACAGGCAGAATGTGCTTCAAAACTGTACTTTTAGTAATAATGATGTGGGTTTTTGTCTTGCTTTATGTGCCGTGCTTCTACTTATAATGTGAAGATCTTGCACAGAAAAGAGGGAATAAAAGCTAAATTTTATAATTGAGATTTTTGGAGGCCACGTTCAACACAAATGCATAAAGTAGAGCTTCTGGTGAATATCTGGTGGTGTATTTGCATCTAAACCTGTGGCTAACTGAAATGGAGGTGTTTTTTTGAGAGTCAGAAAGCAAATTATACATAAATCTTATTTCTGAGTCTTTGAGACTGAAAATCCTTATGCACTTCATCCAGGCTAGTTCCTTTGAAGACAACAGACATACTGGCAGCAATGACTTTAACATGCTTGTAGATATTTGCTTGGTTAGCACCTATAATACGTAACATATTAGTCTGCTTGGTTTTATCCTTATATCTTTTCAATGACAGTTTTGTTGTTCACATAGGAAAAAAAGGTTTCCAATACCTGTAATTAATTTTTGTAGAAAGACTTAATAGAACAGAAGTACTTTTAAAACAAGACAAGAAAAAATATAATTCAAATACAATAATATCTTCAGGATGATTAACATGGTTGATTCAGCACCACTATTACAAAAATTAGGTTTCTTTCCTTATTTAAACTTTCAAACAGAAGTATGCCATTTGTCTGTGAAGCAATACTAAAGTCTTAAAGAAGAGCAAAGCCCCGTTCAACACTTTTAATTCTCTGCAAACTATGAAAACTGTGTTGTAATGTGCATCTCCAAGTACCAAGAGTGTTGGTACCTTCAGAGATCTCTCACTGAAGCTGAATTCAGAGGCATTCAGAAGTTGTGTTACCGTGTTAGGGTTGCCTTTGTTGGACCAGCTGTCCAGCAGCAGTGAGGCGCTTCAGTTTTCCCCATTTAAGTGCTTATTTCAAAGCGACACAATAGTGGGTAATGACACACTGGAACGAGGCACTCTGATTCCCGAATCAGAACTGGGATTTAGGAGGGAAAGAGGTTGCTTCTGCGGAGCTCTCTGCAATATCTCAGCTACTGTGGAGCACTGAACATTATTCCTGACAGCAGCATTCCTAACCAGGCCGTTAGGAAGCTTTTCTAATTGCAGGAAGAGAGCTTCATTATTCTTAAAAGGGATTACTCCCTAACTCCTTTTGTCCCCCCCAATCCCTTCACAAGTTCGCAGATTCATCAGGGTAAGATGAGGTGTTTAAGTGCCACTTAGTGGCTGTCCGGAGCAAATGTAAGACACTGCGATTGCTGTGACAGTTTTCACCTCTTCTGCTTTCCACCAGTAGGAGAATTGCTCACCTCACCATGGAGATACTGAAGGCTTAATCTAAAACTGGCTGAAATCAGTTTAAAGGTGCTGGTGGGTTTTCAGTAAGAAAATTTCAGTAATTTCCATTTTACTTTTGTTCCCTGAACTGTCCTACTGAAGTTCTGTTTGGGTTCTCTTGGTGGGTTTTTTGGGGTTTTTTAATATTTTTGGGGCGTTTTTTTCAATATTTTTGCAATGCCTCTAGAAGTATTGGAATGAGTTTGTATTTTACTATGTAACAAGAAGCAGCACTATGCAAAGTTTGTAGAACATAAATACTGCTGTTTCTGGAGTTTATTCTTGTGTGTTAAATTTCACAAAATAAGACATGCTTAACACTGGTCAATGTTTGACATCAGCCACTGTTCTGGAGTGTTTCAGCTCCCCTCAGCAGGATATTTGATAGATGTGAAAACATTAGCTCTCAGTCATGTTAGGAGCTTGCTATAATAAGTTATTATGTGTGTAAGGACAAAAATTTGTCTTCTAGAAACTTGCAGGACTTCTGGTTATTCTTTACATGTATGTTATTAACTATGTACTGATGCAGATACATCCTTAAGACACATAAGGATATAGTAGTTACTTATCTATGATTTAAGTGGGGACAATTCTCAAATGAATAGCTTTTACATCTCAGAGTGCACGCATTGCCTGTATGCAGGCTTCCTCTTTACTGGGAGGAGGTTTTAAGTGGGCTTTCTGCAGGGAGTTTTTGTACTGCAGAAGGCATGGTTCAAGTTTTTCTGTAGAATGGAGTTGTTCTTTTTTTCCTTCTCTTTCAATTTTTGTGTTTAATAGACTATCCGTATGTGTGCTAGATTTGGAAGAGTCAGTAAAGTTCCCAGGAACCTCAAACAAACAAAACACAGATTTCTGATTACATGTCTTGTTAAAGTTACAGAACAGAAACAGTCAAGGTCTCAGGATAAACCCCTTTGCACATGTAGAGACCATGTACTTCCAACAGGCCATATAAAACATAGACATGTGACAAATTTTCCTTAGCCTGATGACCCTCAGTGACCTGACTTTAAGTACACATTTGCACAGGCATGTCAGCCAGTTCTGGGAGTCTTGATGCCAGCTTGAAACATCAGCTGAGTTAAGACTTCCAGGTTTTTGTCTTAATTGTAGTTGTAAGTAAAATCAAAGCGCTTGTATGGGGATGACATTGTGGATGTACAATGTACAATCAAAGTAATACTTGATTCATATTAAGTTCTTGTTGTTTGACTGGATACGACAGCTTTTTGCATGCTAATAGAAAAAGCTGGGAAGATTGATTAAAACTGGCCATTCTACTCATAAATTATAGTTGAAAGCAATGAGACACTGAAAATTTAATGTACCCTGGATGAAATGTCTTGAAGTGTCTATGTCTGTTTAATATCTGTATTAGTGATCTGGACATGGGGATCAAGGGCACCCTTAGTAAATTCACAGATGACACCAAATTGACAGGGAATGTTGATCTGCTGGAGAACACAAAGGCTCTGCAGAGTGATCTGGACAGGGTGGGTAAATAGGCCAAGGCCAGTTGGAAGAGGTTCACCATGGCAAAGTGCTGGTTCCTACGCACTTGGGTCACAACAGCCCCAGGCAGTGCTATGGACTGGGCGCAGAATGGCTGGAATGTGGCCACAGCTGGCTGAGCATGAGTGTGAAGAAGGCCAGTGGCTTCCTGGCCTGTGTCAGCAATAATGTGGCCAGAAGGAGCAGGGCTTGGCGCTGGTGCGGCCACACCTTGAGTCCTGTCTTCCGTTCTGAGCCCCTCACAACAGGAAAGACAGTGAGGGGCTAGGCCAGAGAAAGGCAATGGACCTGGGAAAGGGTCTGGAGCACAAGGCTTATGAGGAGCAGCTGAGGGAGCTGGAATTGTTTGGCCTGGAGAAGGCTCAAGGGAGACCAGATCATTCTTTGCAACTATCTGAAAATTTGTAGTGAGGTGGGGATTGGCCCCTTTTCCCAGGTAACAAGTAACAGGATGAGAGGCAGTGGCTTCAGTTGCACCAGGGAAGTTTTAAATTGGATATGAGGAAAAAATTCCACAGTAATAGGGTTCTAAGGTATTGGATCGGGCTGCTGAGGGAAGTGGTAAAATCACCATCCCTGGAAGCATTCGAAAAATGTGCATGGGACACTTGACAAGATGGTTTAGTGGTGAATATGGCAGTGCTGGGTTAGTGGTTGGACTAGATGAACTTACAGGTCTTTTCCAACCTAAATTGATTCTATGATTCTAAAAGATTTGCTCAGATTACTTCTGAGGTTTGCTTATCCATTTGAGTCTTTGCACATGTGAACACATTCAAATATGTGAGTTAAGAGTTGCAAATTATTCATATACATGAGGTCACACTTGCAAGTTGCAGTGGTGTCTGAACTTACCAGATCACTTCAGTGAAGAATTCAGCTGTCTAGCCTATCCATCCAGCTTTGTGCAGGTTTCTTCTGGAATGCCACAGTTCCCTATCAGTACTAAGAATACCGAGAAAGGAGGAAATGGCAGAACTGAGCCATGAATAGTTATGTATTTATTTATATATTTCAGTAGTGCAGTGCACTACTCAACTAATATTTGAGACGTTATTCCTGAAAAGATGTACACATTTCCAAATTTTATGAACGCCATGAGTCTTACATGAAACAATGCAGCCATCTCCCCTTTTTGGCGATAAGATGGCTAACAGAACCTGTGGTGAGTGGCTGCATTGGATCCATGGGGGATCCAGGATCTACGTGGATCCATGGTTTTTTTGAGTGGCTGACCCAGCACGCAAAGGCTTCCATTGTTCTGGCAGAGGAGCGGAAGCGCAGTCAGCACATGTGGGTGAAATGTGCGGCGGTGACTTACAGTAGTATATCCTGAGCCCTTTGAAGCGATGCAGCTTTATCAAAACCACAAAAGAGCCATAAGGGCAAATCCTGCTGCTGTATTTTAAAAGCCTCACTATTGTGTGTTATATTTCACAAATGTTTTCCAGTGTTGTTTTTTAGGAGTTAAAACAGAATTGTCTTAAAGTAATTCAGTGTGGAATGTTGTTTGTAATGAAACCTGGAACTGTAAATTTCTGAATGAAAAGCCAACTGAATCATAGGGAAAGTGATTTTTCAGATTGAATTTTGGTTTGAAAGATGGTTTATTGCCATTTTGTGGTTTTCAATGTAACTAAAAGACAGTATGACTGAGCCAAAAATACAAAATCAAGAGTCCACATCACTGGCAAGGATACACTTGAAAGGTTAATAAGCCTGCAGAAGAGAGTAGGAAGGGGAAAGATTAGAAGCAGAAAGTTTAAAATGTGTGCAGGGGAGCATTGCTGATAAAGTTGTCTGCTTTTAAGACAGCTGAGAAGGAGTATCCTCAAAAGCACAACATAGCAAAATAAAAATCACAGATAATTTAATTAAAAGGCAGATTTATATACTCCTTATAAAATTATTGCACATGCAAATTATTGTGTAAGTAGGTTCCAGTGGTCTCAAGTTCACATTACACTGGGAATATCTAGGGGCGGACTGTGCTGAAGCTTGTAATCAAATGGAAGGCTGATGATGAGAAGTTATGTAGAGGAAGGGTTGGGCAGGCAGCTGAGTGCACTTCTTTATCAACTGCAAGGGGCTGCAATAGTTCTTAGCTGGCTGCTGCAGTTCTCCCAACAGTGCTTTGTCCAAGAGCACCCGAGCAGGGAAGCTTATGATATGAGGGCAGCCTTACAGACATTAAATTTCTTCAGCTTGATTCTGGAACAGAATAGGACGATATGGTATTTGTTTCCTCTTGTTGTTATCTATGCTTAAGATGCATGAGGATATGGTTACAACTTGGTCTGTGTTTTTAGTGGGGGCAGTTCTCAAATAAATAGCTTTTACACTCAGATGCTCATCATATATGAACTGCAGTATAGCTCCATTGACACTGGACCCTAAACCTGGTGAGAGATAAACCTGAACTGATTGTTAAGCAGTTCCCAGGAAAACCAAGAATATTTTGGTTTGGTGGTAGAATAGTTAACACTTAGACTGCTAAATACTAAAATACTTAAAGTACTAAGAATACCCAGAAAGGATATCTCTTGCTGAGATGCAGTTGAGCCTCAGCACATGGTAACCCTTTTATGCTCTGACACTGTTGGAAAGAGAAAGGATAGTGGTGATAGGGAAGAGGACAGATAGCTCATCACCAACATGACTTTTCATTCCCGAGGGAGAAATCCTAATATCACTTGAATTAAAGCATTTTAGCAATTACAAATTTTGTGGTGGAAAAGACAATTATGTGTAAGCTAAACCTACAGGAGAGATCTGCTGCTGACTCAATACTGAGCAGTCTGGTAAGGAACTGTTCTCTTCTGTCTGCCGCACCAGGAGCGAATTGCAAGTTATCTCTGGGCACTGGCCCAATGTCAGCATTTTCTGTGTTTGTTACTGGTTAGCAAATAGCCAGAAAAATTCTCTCACACTACTAAGAAGATTATCCAAATCTGTGTAATTTCTGTTTCTACTGAGTGTCTAGAAACCATGAAGAAAGTTGTCCCAAGGGCCTTGGTGAAAGCTGGATTTCATCTTTAGCATGGGCAATGGGCTCCTATGCAGTTTAATTCAAAGGGACAGTTACTACCAATCTGTGGTTAGGTGTTGGGTCTTGCTGTTGTCTTTCATCTGGGTGCAGATCTGGTTTGGTGAAGTAATTTGGTTTTATGATTAATATTTGATTTTGTATTGAGAAAAAAGTTTGCTTATCATTTAGCCAAAAGAAGTAACAAAGCTTATTCTTTTCCTCACCACAGTATCTATTCAGAAGGCACTGAGTTAGGCTTGATTGAGTCTTTGGATAGGATGAAATCCAGAGCCTTGATGGATTCAGATAAATGATTTTTTGGCATCTTGCATTGTGTGAAGGTGCCATAAAGGTGTTCCCTTAGACACCTTTATTTTGGTATGATTTATTACAGTTGCCATTAAGAACCAAAACATTATTACATTTTGAATTCACATCACAAACAGTACTCTCACAGTAGTTTCTTTCTTTCTCTCTTATTTCTGTGATAAAGTATAAACCATCACACCTGGAAAGGAAAGGATGAGACAATACTCAGGGAAATCCTAAAGAATAGTGAAAAATAAGTGATAAAGGATAAAAATTGTTGGTGTTTTTAAAATAAGACCAGATGTTGGAAAGTGATAATTAATGGCAGGCATTTTCTTTTCTTGTGTTTATTTCACCTGAATTTATCAAGGCCTTCTTGTGTACAGGAAAGAAGGAGATACGTGAAAGTTTTATGTGAATGTGGACAGAGAGGGTAATTCATGAGAAGAATAACTGCTAAAATATGTTTAAGTACAATTCAGAAGAAAAAACTTTTAATGGGAAAGGGATCTGCTTCAAAATCACCACTAGTGGTAACACAAGAGCAACAAAAGAAGTCAGTTCTCAGGTACCACAGCTGTGGCTATACCCTTAATGCAAATTCTTGTGACACACCATTCAGTGATGACACACTGTGGAGACTCACAAGAATATTTATGGCCATTAAACCTAGAGAAATTGAAATCAGAGGAGAATGAGTCAGAAATACTCCTCTTCTGAGTTGAAAGGTCAACTATGTCCTCCTTTCTTCTTAATATTTCCTTATGTGTCCCTTCTCTTTTTATATCTCTTTCAAAGAAAACTTTGTTAGAGAAAAAATAATGGGGGTATTTGTGTATGTGTAAATTTATGTAGGACATCTCTAAAACAGAAAGATCACCTTTCTGACGATGTAAGCTTTAAATTGTGTATTTGAAGTATTTTAATTGTTGCTATTTTAAAAACAGCCATAAATATCTTGCTAATACTTTCCATGATAACATGGAACAGCTTATAGGACTGAGGGTTTTGTTTTGATTTTTAAGAGATCATAGGCTTGGATAAGATGGTGTCAAGTGCTACTTACTATTTATGCAATACAGATTTTATTCCCTGGCCCTGAATTTTTCCATTTCCCCAAAATGGGTATGTAGTATTTTTGGAGAGACAGCTGTCTACACAAGCCAAACTGAAAATACTAAAATACAGAGCTTCTCTTTTTAGAAATGTGAACATCCTGAAAAATGAATGCAGTTATTGTTTCCACTGCATTACTAAATGCATCTTTTCTGGAAGGTAAGCAACACAGTGACCTTTTCATTTACACTGAAGAATCTAATGCATTACTAAATGTTTTTATAGCTGAAGACTTAAGCCTCACTTCCAGCTGTCTCCCAAATACCCACTTCTTCTTCCTTCAAGGCCAGCATCTATCATCTTTGTTTAACAGATGAACTAAAGCAAAGAGAGCAGTTATGTAGCATGCCTGAGAGTTAACAGCATTAGCTGGAATTCATTCATTGTTACACTATCTCCTAATTCAGTATCTTCACCACAAGACCACTCGTTTTTCCAATCCTACAGAAACATGTAGAAGTTTTCAGTGTGCATTTAAAATCATACAGATGTCCCTATAACAACTACATGCAACAGGTTTCGAGGTTAAGCAGTGTGAAGTGACACACTAGAGATGGCTGTTTGAGCCAGTTGCAGACAGGGCGAGAAGCCAGATATCCTGACTGACATCAGTGTTTAACGTGGACTCAGGGGCAGATGTGTGTATTGTTAGTTTAAAATAGTGTGAAGATTTCAGTCAGGAAGGGGGTGCTGGAAAAACTGCCAAGCTGGCAGGATCTCCTCAGAGAAAGGGGAAGAAATAATTATTTAGAAGTAATATTGTTCACACTGAGCATTAGAGAAACGAGGCTGTTGAGACTCTCATGCTGCCGTCAGATATAGTGGTTATACTGTAACCATCTAATGAGGAACATTCTGCCTTGCTCATGCCTGTAGTTACTTTATGAAATAAAAGCAGACCTGGTTCTATATTTCAGATGGTAATTTCTTCTTAGGTTCTGAGTTTAAGGCTCTGAGAATAGATGTTGTTTTTTCATGTATGTGCTCTGTACATCATGAACAGCAGCAGCAGTGAAAATTTTGCCCTGTGTCATACCAGTGAGCCTTAGAGACTGCTACCAGAATGGGTGTCAGTCATATTTAGTCACTTACTGGGCTTATGGCTAAGAACATCTGTACAATCAAGATGTCCATGGCCACTATCAAAATGTCAGAGGGAGACACTGGCCATCCTTGTGAATTATTTCTAATCTGTAGAACTATTAGAAAATGGAACTCTGTTCTCCTTCTATGAAGATCTGAAATGTATTTGTTAAGGTTTTCATTTCAGAAACTGTAGTTTAGGTACAGCCTGAGAACTGCTTTTGTGTTGCCCCCTCATCCCTCTGCCGCCCAATACAGACATAGAGCAGTGCTAGGGCACTCACCAGCACCACATAAGGAGGTTACAGCTCTGTGGCAGCTTACTGCCTTGTTTGCTTTGTATGGACTAAACCCAGGGCTGCAGGGTCATGCAGTCTGGGTCAGGCACCAAAACTACCCCTTTTCTGCCTCAGTGAGCTGTGAGATTGGCTCTGCTTCTCCCCAGCCCGTATGTGTGGATGTCACTCTTTTCCCTTCTGTTCTCATTTAATAACTCAAATAGCTGGAGCAGCGTCAGCTCTGACCTGGACATAATTCCATTGGCCATAAGTGTACGACTGTAAGCATATGCAGGGCACTCTCACAGTGGAGTAGCTGTATCAGTGAGTGTGTGTCTTTGGGCAAAACAAAGCGCTGAATTTGGCACTTCATCATCTAAGAGTGACCAGTTGAATTTTACTGAGAAATGCGCAGCAGACTCCTGTGCTTTCCTGTTAAAATTATGCAAATCTAGTTCTTCATGTTGTTTCTGTGAGGTGGTGGAAAAGAAAGAGCTTTTTGTTTTGAGCCCAGTGGATTACTTCCTGTGAACTTCAAGCCTTTTTTCCTTTCCTGGTTCTGTGCCCTTCCTCCAAACTCAGGAAAATTAGTTGTTTCAGGCAGCCCTGTGGCCACTGAGTAGGAGAGGAGGATATTCACAGCCAACTCAGCCGGAGCAACGACAGGAATGAGCATTCCTGGCTGAGTGGCAAGTAACATCCCTGGACCTGCCAGAAACTGTCTGGCCTTCCACGACAGTCTGATTTCTGGAAGTTAAACTGCTAGCGTGTAATGACAAAGGCCATTACCTAACACGAATGGCAAGACAGACTGGAAGTGTAACATTTCACAGTGGTTTCAAACTGATGATTTTTCTCTCGATCCTTTAGTGTTAGGAACGGCTTCGATGCCGGGATGTTCCCAGAAAGTTTTAGTTAGGAATCTCGTCGTGGGCGCTGAATTACGCGGCCGGGCAGCGCGAGGCGGCTGCCGGCGGTTGTCTGCGTTGCCGGGCGCGCTGCCGGAGGGCGAGCCCGCTCCCTTCCCGAGCCCGCTCCCTTCCCGCCCGCCGGCTCGGGCGGCCGCAGCCCGGGCGCGGGGAGCCCGGCCGGAGGCGGAGCGCG
>VWYI01037505.1:3783-26618 GCA_013399455.1 Anthoscopus minutus | reverse complement strand
GGTGCCCTCCCGGCGCATGAGGCGCTGCGAGCGGCGGGCGCGAGAGGCGGACAGGAGCGGCCGGAGCCGGGGATCGCCGCGCCGGAGCCCCTAGGATGTCACCATTGTTCAGCTGGGTGGCCAAGGTAGGTGGCGCGGCGCCCGCCGCCCTCCGCGCTCGGGAAGTAAAGTCCAGCCGTAGGGCTTGCCGATAGATGTTCCCGTGTAATTTCGAGGCGAGTCAGTCGTCTCTGGGTAGGGAGCAGAGCCCTGCTGTATTGTTCAGCCAGAGAAAAGGAGGAGCACTGAAAGTGACCAGTAAAGTCAACCTGCTGTCAGACGTGGCTTGGGTTTAGGGGCTAAAAGCGAAGCTGCAGGTCTGGCCGACTTGTTCTACATTGCTGAGGATGTACAGAAGGGGAGAACTGTGATTAAAACTGCTCAGAAGGCCTGATCCTAGTGCCTGTTGAAGTCTAACGCTACTTTTGCACTCTGGGGAATGTGTAACAGCGCTCCCACTGTTTGTTTTGGAGCCTTTTTTTCCATGTTTTTTGTCATGCTCTGAATTTATGAAGAACAATAAGTTGGATTTTAGTTAGACACTTACATGTTTAACTGTGAACAGTGCATGTGTCGTGCTGGCTTCTTCATCGGTGTTTCTAAGGCTTCAGTAGGATTTTCCACTAATTAAAATTACATATGGATGCAAAGCAGTGAAAATGGTTAGAGATTTCTAGAATATAGTTTTGAGCTGATGTTTAAAAAAAAAATTGTAACAGTCATTCTGAATTTAAAATGAGCTGCAAATGATATTCTGTGTCAAGGTAGAGTTTAACGTGTAGAAGAGCACAAGTGTGTGAAACAGCTGTACGACAGAGAATTGTAGGTTCCTTGAATAGATTAGCTGGGAAAAAACCCACCTATATCTTGAAATTCAACTGACAGCATAGGCTGCTAAGCAGACCACATAAAACCTGATTCATCCTTCTCTTGTCAGGTGTAAATGGTCAGTTGCTTAATTACTTCTGCATCCCTGTTCCTGAATATTTAACAGGTGAAATACCTACCCTCGGGAGATACTTAAAGGGAAGTGCATGATATATGGCTGTTGCCTTTGTTCAGATTCTCAGATAGAAGGATTTACTGTATTCTGTTTTGAAAGGAGACTGCTGACTTTTGGACACACCCCGAAAGGTGGAAATGTATCCTTCTCTCTTTCCACTTACCTTTTCTTCATCTCTGGGTGAAGACCTGTTGGGTGGAGCACGGGTAGTTTTACCTCTCCTGTCACTCCTCAGGCTCTGTCTCGCACATAACATAAGACCAGGTGTGCCGCGTTATCTGTAGGAATGACACTGGCTGATGCCCGTCCAGACTTTTATAAATATGTCAAAGATGAGTGATGCCACTGAGTACATACTTCAAAAATTGTTCCAAGGGATGGCTCATTTTCTCATTTTCTTGCCTCATTGTTCGCTTGTCAGCTGGGCAAGGCAGCTGGTTGGAGAGGAGTTGATGTCGGAGGAGTTCAGAACTTGTAGTACACGGAGTTCACTGCTTTTTAGAGAAACGAGCTCTTGCACAAATGCACTTCTAAATGCTTTTAGGAGTGCTTTCTGGGCTTTCAAAACTAATTATTTCAATGCTGGTTCCTCACAACTATTTAGTTTTATTCTTTTGATGGCCATTAATTGTCAGCACTAATTTGGGAGGAAAAGCAAGGCGGTGTACTTAGAAATATAAAATGAGTCTTGTTGATAGAGAAAGCTTTCCTACCTGCCAAAATCTGATGAGTAAAAATGTAGGAGCTGTTGCTGTGGGCTTTAAACACAAATGCAGGCCTTTCCAGTTTTGATAAGATGGTGGCCCATTCCAAAACAGAGAAGGACTGTGGGATGGCAGTGGAGGAAACCGCCCCCCCCCCCGCCCTTGAAGGAAAGCTGTGCCCTTGCATCTGTTTCTGAAAAATGAGTGACCCCCCCCACTTAAGTAACAGAAGTGTTTAGTTCACCAGCCAAGTCACCAGGCCTGCAGATTTACGCCCATGTGCAATAAAATTTATTTCCCTGGTGTTTGTGTGAACATAACCTTTTAATATATCTTGTTTTCACATTTTTACATGCAGTTTTACCCAGCTTGTCTCTTACCTGCGCACAGGCTCCTCAGGGCTGAGTTTTGCAGTGCTGCCACGCTCAGCCATGGGGCCCATGCTGGGCTGGAGGATAAAGCCTTACATGAGTGGTATGTAGATTGATGTTGCCTCCATTTGCCATAAGGATGCTGGCTAAACCCCTGAATGATAGCTCTGTGAAAATGAATTCTAAAGTACTGACTTCTTTTAATCTCCTAAAATTATTTAAATAAAAAAGAATAGTTATACTTGTTTTTCCTGCATGGTTCGATACAAAGTTAGACAACTGATTTAAGGGAAACCTTTGACTAAGCACCTAAAAGCACAGTCTCTTGAAAGTGTAAACTGTGTTTGTAGTGTTCTGAGAAGAAAATACAGTTGCTTTTGTAGATACAAAAAGACTGTTCATATTCAGTTCAGATCACTGAAGTAACTGTTACTAAAAGTAATCATTGTAGGGCTGAAAAATGTCAAAGCTTTCAGTCTCAAAAAAAATATACATGCAGAATTTTAGTGGTAAACTGGCACATTAGGAGGAAACCAGTAGGAGACAATAATACAAGACAATAATACAAGGGACAAGTGTTAAAAGTAATTTTATTTCTCTTCCTATAATATTTAATACAGCTTTAGTTAAAGAGATTAATCTTAATTCTTTACAAATTGCTTCATTTTATAATGCAAGTTTCTATTCAGAAGCAGCTCTACAGCAACCAAAATTAGAGAACTGATTGCTGAAGAAATAGTTCTTAGTGAAAGAAATTGTATAAATAGAGAATTTTGAGTAAATGTGTCCTCAGGTTCTAAGCTAGCTATGAAATTTATAGTTTGTCTTTCTAGCTACAAAAAAAAGGTGCTATATATAATTTACTAGCTATGTTTGCTTCAACTTATTTTGTCTAAAGGATTATAAACCAATAAGGGACCAGCAAAGAAAATAAGATAAAACTATAAACTATATAAAGAAACTAAGATAAAACACAAAGCAAAGTTACACAATTTAATTCAAGGTTTCTTCTGTAATGCCTTTGCCAGTAGGGATCAATCCACCTTGAGCAGCTGCCTCCAACCTGCAGGACACCAGGTGGGAAAGAGGTGTTCCCTCCTGAGGGGAACTGAGAGTGATAGAGTGTGTTGCTGAAGCCTGAGCAACCTCCACTTATGTGCCACCAGCCCTGGAAGAAAAGGGTAGGTTTACAGTGTAGCTGTCATCAGATGGGTTGGCTAATCTTGGACCTTGAGTTGAGAAAGCTGATTGTTTGGATTCCTTCTCCTTTGAAAATCAGATTTTAGGGTGTATTCACAATAGATGCTCTGAAATTCCCAACAGCAAAACAAGAAGTAAGTTTTAGTTTGGTTTGGGTTTCTTTCAAGCATTTCTGAGTCGGAAGGGCCTATGAGCTTTCCTCAGTTTGGGAAGCTCTCAAGCCATCAACAGAGAAAGTTCCTATCCTATTAAGTGCAGCAAGATGTGGTTACTTGGCTTGTGCTATGAAATATTACTGAAGAAGTAATCATAATAATATTGGAAGTGCCACTTATATTTCTTGTAATCCTAATATAGCTTTATGTGCTCTGTTAGAATTGATCTTGCTGCTGTTTTGCCATCATTCCTACTATTTTCTATATGACAGAGTGCCTAGTGGACCTCTGGAGGAGCATGGATGGTAGTAACGATATGCATCTTAGTTTAGATCAGAAGCTACAAGTGAAATTAATTTGCCTTCTGAAAAGGGTTGAAGAGGAATGAGAGACTGAAAATCAGGATGGCCAAGAAATCCCCTCCTGCTTTTTTTTAATCCTTTTTAAGAGTGTTCTGAAAGGATAATTTTGGCTTTTTTGCTGGTCTATTCTAGGGTATATCACACTCATGAGGATGTTTTGCTCCAGTTTAACTGACATGCCACTTTCTTTTATTCCCCCCAGCTTCCAGCAATGTTGAGCACCTTTGGACATCTTTAATCCCTCAGTGAATGACTTACATTTTAGCCAAACAAATCAAGTTTTGGTCTTAAGGAGCCCTCATAATGAGGCATTTTAAAACTGTTTGAAGCCAAAAAACTTATGTATTTGTTAAACCTGCCTTACTCTTAAGCCCATCTTACTTATGATAAATTATTTGGGTAGATGAGTAAGTGGTGCTGGTGGTATTCTGTGGGGTGCAGCTCTTGTTTGTGCAAGTGCATTTATCCCGATAACCCTTATTGTAAAGGGATTTGAATACTTGCGTACTGTATCAAGAATCAAGTACTTAATAGAGAATTAGTGCCAGGGAAGCACTGGGAGTTGCTGAGGAGGGAAGGCTCAAAAGCCATAGTTTTGCTTGTGGAAGAATCTCCTTGAAGCCATTGATGCTGTGAGCAGGGCCGAAAGGACAGACCCTCGCTTGTCTCCCAGGCTGGAAGCCAGCAATGTAGCAAAAAGAAAGTGCAGATTCCTGCCAGAGCTGTGTTTTGGTGCCCAAGCTTACACAATGCCCTTGTCAAAGAACACTACATTTCTGCTCAGTGTGATTCTCCAGGTCAGTTTATGTTGATGTAAAATGCTGTTGCCAATTGACAGCTTTCAGATAAATGCAGATTATCACAAAATACCAGGCAGTTCAAATGCACTGTTTTCTGTATGCCAGTCACTCCTCGCCTTCCCCTGCAGGGGCCTGGGTGATGACTGAGGAATATGCACTCAGCATTTGAAATGAAGTCAGTCCTGTGGTGAAACCCCTCAGTTACTCAGCAGTTAAGTTCTCTTTGGAACTGCTTGCTTTTATTCTTGTCCTTCCATTTCTTTTTCTGCATGCCAGGCTCTAATTGCACCTGCTCTACTTAGATGTTCCCCATTTGATGGGAGAGGACCAGAGCATATTCGTTGATGTGTCATTTGTGTGGCTGCACAGGTGTAGTAGGGCAGTGCCCTCTGCATTTGTCAGGTACATTAGGGATGCTTAGTAAGGAGTAGAACTTTCCACAGAGAAATTCCTGGCCATGTAGACTGCAGTTTAGCAAGGTTTTTCTCTTGAATCATTTATGCCTTTCTGAATTAATTTCTCATGAGTATCTTCTTTCAAGTTCATGTTGACCTTCAGATTTAACAAGCCAAGCCTGACAAGGTAGCTGAGCTTGCTCTTTCATACAGGTTCTGTCCTCTGCAATTCAAAACACAACTTTAAGCCTCCAGTCAAGCACTGTTTACTTTTCTTTGCTGAAGGGCACTCTGGAACTTGGTGCTAGCTGTCTTAATGTGATTAACATGTTCTGAGGCAACCAGTAGCAAAACTACTAGTAAATCCTGCAGGATTAGGGAAAACCCCAGGTCATATCAAAGATGGATAATACAGCTAAGGGTTTGTTAGTATTTTTTGCCATATATATATATATATCTGCAGCACTGCAGTTTAACTTTATTTCCTTTACATTTAATGGTTTAAAATACTCTTCCCATCGCAGCCATTTTTCAAAAGGCTGCTGTAATGAAGCAGTCTGTTATATGTACTAGAGGTGTTCATGAGAACACCAAAGCAGCAGTTCCATTCTGGGTCACATAAATAGAAAGATCCTTAGGGAAAAGCCAGGTAAAGAACCTCTTTGCAGTTTGTAACTTCCCATCATTCTGAATGCAGAAGCTGCAGCGTTTTTGAGAAACTTCTACTTTAAGGGGCTGTTGGAACTTTTTTTACTGTGCCAACTAATAAAAGCTTTAAATACTTTAAGAAGTCTTCTGAACCATTTTATTTTAAATTTGAAGGAGGTGAGGTTGTGTATGGTGTACAGAGGTTGACTAATGACTTAACAAGTAAATCCTCAATGGAATTATTCAATTATTATTCAATTAATAGAATTACAGCTTGGCTTTTTTTTTGTTTGTTTGTTTTAATTAGAAGCCTTTACAGCTCATCTGTTTAAGCTGAAATGGATGCCAGTGACTCAGAGGAAAAACATTCTTAGCCTCTGTTTTGGTAGTATTTTACATATCAGTTAAGATACACAAAATATGTGAAGAGATGCTTACTAATTTGTATGGGGAGGTGAGGCAGCAGAACTCAAAAGAGCAGAAGCTGAGATAGGGGAATGACTTTAGATACTGTATATTAGTTTTATAACTGAGTTAACTCCACTGAATTGCATTTGAATTGTTTTCAGTTAGTCTTACTTTTTAACCAAGTTACAATAACAAATCATGGGATGCATTAATGCATAAATAGAGAATTTTAATAGGAATGTTTTCACAGAGCAAGCTGAGCTGGAAGGGACCCACTAGCATGAAGCCCAGCTTCATGGCCCTGCACAAGACACCTCCAAGAGTCATACCATGTGCTTCGTTCAAACACTTCTTGAACTCTGTGACCGCTGCCCTGGGGAGCTGTTCCAGTGCCCAGCCAGCCTCTGGGTGAAGAACCTTTTTTGAATATCCAACCTAAGTCTCCCTGACACAACTTCAGGCCATTCCTTCATGTCCTGAAACTGATCACCATAGAGGAAAGTATTTGCCCCTCTTCCCCTCATGAGTAGGTTGCAGATTGCAATGAGGTATCCCCTCAGTCTCCTCTTCTTGAGGCTGAATTGACCAAGTGCCCTTAGCCACTCCTCATATGGCTTCCCCTCAAGGCCCTTCACCATCCTCATTGCTCTCCTTTGGCCACATTCTAACAGCTTTATATCCTTATTACACTGTGGCACCCAAAATTGCACACAATATTCGAGATGAGGCCGCCCCAGAGCAGAGCAGGACAATCCACTCCCTTGCCTGGCTGGCCATGCTGCTCCTGATGCACCCCAGGACACACTTGGCCCTCCTGGCTGCCAGGGCACTGCTGGCTCATGTCCAACTTGTCATGGACCAGGACCCCCAGGTCCCTTTCTATGACATTGCTTTTCAGGATCTCATTCCTCAGTCTGTCTGTATATTCAGGGTTGCTCTGTCCCAAGTGTAGAATCTGGCACTTCCCCTTGTCAGACTTCTGTGTTTGGTGACTGCCCAGTTTGCTAGTTTATTAAGGTCACTCTGCAGGGCTTCCCTGCCTTTGAGAAAGTCACAGCTTCTCCCAGTTTTCTATCATTTGCAAACTTGCTTAGTATCCCTTTATAAACGTAAAATCTTTCTGAAAAGTATGTTTTTCTTACTGAGAAGCAAGAGGGAGGTTCAGGCACCTTTACCCTGTTTCAGTGGATTAGTACATAAAAGGGTTTCTGGTACCTCTTTTCCCTTGTGCTTTCAAGTTCCCAAAAGGCCAGGCCAGTGTTTCTGGATCAGCTGGCCAGGTGCATGAAAGCTGCAGTTCTTAGCTTGGATGAAATCCCCTGTAGGTTGCATCTATGTTAGTAAGCACCATAGAATAACATGTTGTTCAGGGGATGCCAGTGGTGCTGAGGATAGGTTCTATACCTCACTCTGGGAAGTGACTTATCCTTTGAATTGGCCCTAATTTGGTGCTGTGAACCAAATGCCTGTTTGCTGTGAAATGTATCACAAAACGAAGGTTTAGTTATGTTTAAATGGGTGACAGTCCTGGTGTTTTGAGACACTCATGTAATGTAGTCTGTCACACAAGAAGTGGAATGGGAGAATACACTCTCAAACACATTCCTGGTTCAAAATAAAATAGTGAAGTAGTCACACCAGATTATACCTGAGAGTCCAGTCAGAGAAGCTGAACAAACAGCATACACATGGCTCTGGCTGTGTGAACACACTGTGGCGCAGTTGCTGGCCCTGATGGAGAGAGTAGGGGCCCATCAGGGAGATACTGTTTTATTGGGATGTTGACCTTTTGGCTAATGGTTAGTGAAAATATCAGGCCTAAAGAGGTTATCTGGAATTTTTGTGCCCCAGACTTCTGTCTGTTACTAATTGGAGAACTGTGAAGACAGTGTAAAAATGTTTGTTGTCTTCCATTCTTGGGGCACTGTGTTTGTAAGCACACGTGTTGATGGTCACATTTTAAAACCAAACCAAACCCTATTCTGGAGTATCTGGAAACTTCTTTCCAATTCAAAAGTTGCTAGCTTTGGACATGTGAATGTTTCTCTTTATAGCTTTGCAGCGCTGTCACTATAATCAAAAGCATGTTTTTTTTTCCAGGGGAAACCTTTGATATGCAGCTACCAAACAGGATTTTCAGGTACAGATATTCTGTGAAATTGCAGGTTTGGGGAAAAGAACCTGCTTATGCATAGTTGCAGAGGCACACTCCCTGTTACTGAAAATGGCAAAACTGAGCTAAAGAGCTTCTTTCTTTTTCAATGAACCATTTTGGGGGATTTGTGTGTTTATTTCAAGAAGTTATGTAGCCAAATATTTTACTTTTACCAGATCTTAAAGTTGCCTCTCTATATTTACTGCACTATTGGTCTGCTGCTGTACTACCAATGAGGTGAGCTCACTGAAGCTGTTGTCATGGAAATTTGGATGGTTGGCACTAAATGTTTTATGCTGGTTTTGTTTCTGTGGAGCTTTTTATAGCTTCAAATCTCCTCAAAAGCAAGTAATGGAAAAGGAAATTTGTAGAAGTGCTTTGGAGTCCTCGATAATTAGGCACAAGGGGCCTGTCTTTTAAAAGTGGTGTTACCCAGAACCTGAACCAGTAACATGTTTTGGAATTTCAGATTTGAGTATGTCCCATTGGAATATAATCTACAGAGTTTACAATTTTGTGAAAGCAACGGTTCTGCTTGACGTATAGTCATTGAAGGCTGACCTTTTTAGACTAAAGCATATTTTCTTGCATTCAAACACAGCTCATTTCAGCTGATGTGGTTTTGTTTATGAAATGTGGAATCATACAAAAATTATTTATTGTAGCTTGTTATAATTCCATCAGCATTTTTTTATTCTGTTTTACAAAAGAGAAGGATGAGAACTGGTAAACTAACTAATCTTTTAAGTGAAAGTCAGAGTAGTTTTCATGGGATGTTTAGTCATTGCTTTCCCATCCTGTTCTCCAGTGAACTGACCTGAGGCAGCTGAAATCTGTTTCTATATGACAAAGCAGCAAATGTGCTCATCCACAAGTCAGTCAGTTCGCCAGGATTTTGTACCAGTCAGGCAGAATGCTGGAAAAAGCTGATCAGCTACTTCATTCTGGTTCCACTGGGGCCTTTATAAGTTTAATGTTCAAATAAGATTCTTCCAATTAAAAACATCATCTGTCCCTGTGCCTCCCACCAGCAGCCCTAGGAAGAAGGGCTGTGTGGCTGTCTGTTTCCTTTGGAAGTCTGTCAACTCCGTTGTCAGAATAAGAAAGACATGGTGTTTTACTCTGCTGCAGATAAAACTTACATGTCATGTCAACCAAAATAGGTTGACTTCCCCCTACTATCTTCCTTTGTGAAAACGTCAAAATAAATGTTGAGGGGAGGGAGATTTTGACACACATTTGGGTCAGCTGTCAAGAAGGTTATATCAGAAATAACCTTAGTTGTAATGAGGATACACATGGAGTTTTCCTCCTTTCTTATTTGGAGTTGGATATTGATAAAAAGGACAGAAGACTTTCAGGCTTTTTTTAACTTGTAAAGAAATCATATTCACTTCTCTCTGTTTTGCTAATCCCTATTTTGCCAGTTGTACCGATTTTGATAACTGACAGAAGCCCAAGAGCAAAGGAGACTAGGAGAGAGCCTGTATCTTCTTGTACAAATGAAAGTTAATCTGATTAATAATTTAAAAAAAAGATACTACCTAATTTCCTGTTTTAAGCCCTGTTATTGCCTTTCAGTTATAAAAGACAAAATCTCTGCCCACCTCAAAAAAAATCAAAACAGAAAAGAACTCTCCTCCTGAAAGCTTTAAAATGCCTTGCTGTCTTTTTCCATTTATGGCTATTTAAGAATAGGCTTCCTTCTGTTTCCTACCCCATAGCCTCCAGCAAAGTCTCAAGTCTGTCTCAACCCTTAAAGGGAGCTGCTTGCAGTTACATCTTGCACCTCTCCCAAAAAAGGGATTTAATCTCTCTTGATAATGAATGAGCACAGATATTTCTAGTTACTGCTTTACAACAGGTATTGCCTCGTTGTTCAGTACTCACCATGTAAAATGTGAGCCAAGAGCCCTGTAGGTATGGCCAGCAACTACTTCTATGTCTTGAGATGCTGTTTTCATTTGTGAAATTTTGTGAGAAGAAACCTTTGAAACAAAATACAGAGAAAATATATCTGAAGATGTTAATGCCTTATTTTAAATAACTTTTGATTTATTTCACAGTTGCTCTGTATAGGTTTATGGTACTGAATGGAGGAGCTGATAAAGCTGTGCAGGATGAAAAGAAGTGTTTTTTATTGTAAGGACAGAAAGGACTGGACAAATATGAATATGTGAACACCATGTAATAAGCCCACCAGGTATATGGCAGAGTATACCTATGTTCTTCCCAAAAGCACAATTTGTAGGAATACCCCCTTCAGATCCAGTCAGGTGCTGTTGCATTTGGAGGTATTCTAAATGCACATGGAGATTTTGCCAACTTCAGTTTGCTTTTGAGATATGCATTTTCATGGGGAAGGGTCCAAAAGTAGGAAGCAATCTAGGACATGACAGTTTATTTATGGATAGTAGCCAGCTTTTTTTTGTATTTCAGGCTTCAAATAAGGTATGTCTTAAAAGCATATGTAGGGAAACCTTTAAGTATATCAGCAACATGATACATCTCTCATAGGGAGAAAGCACCATCACAAAACAGAAAAGTCCAACTTTGTTAGAATACTTAGTAAACTTAAATTCTATTTCTGAGCTTGTTTACAATAATCTATGATCAGATTCTGCAAATATTGTTCTGGGGATTTTTTTTCAAAAGGAAAGAAAACCTTTTTGTGCCTCTTTAAATTACATGGAATGCTCTCGAACTCACATGATTTTGCAAAAAGTGTACTCTTTTCTGTCTGGCTGAGGACTCATGAGGAACTCATGTTCTTGAACTCAGATTTGCCTGTAATATTAAAAGGAATGCAATACTGTGAAAGTGGCATACAGTACTCATGACATCAGTCTGCAGTACTTTAACAATCTTCTGGAGGTAGCCCTTGATGTGTGTGGGAAGTCTAGTCCCCTTTACAGCTTTTTATGATGATGTGTAAACTATTCAGAGTATGTGTTGGCTACATGGAGCTCTGTGCTTGGTGCTTACTGTGTCAGCCATCTCAGACGATGCTAGTGGCATTCATCCACTCATCCAGGTCAAAACCAACTAGATTTAAATGGATAACTCTTCTGTCCCACAGAACAGAAGGGTTTACTAAGGAAACCATGCCCACACGCTGTATGACTGTTGTTCCTTTCATGGAAGAAATATCCCCGTGGTGATATTCAGTTGAGCTTGCCCTTATTAAGGCTGAAACAATGCCTCTGTCTTGCTTTTGCAGGTTTCACAGCCTAAGCAACACACCTGCACTGTGGTTATTCCTGCTGGCTGGTACCCTGGCTACACCTCCTAGCCCTCTGGTTGTGCTCCAACTTGTTCTCCTTTTCAAAAGACATTCATGAGTTCCCTGGTTGAGACACCCATGCATCTTATGTACTGTAGAGAGAAATGTGCTGGACCAACGTGCGTAGCTGGTGAAGCTGCTAAGAGTGGCACAGGTTAAAGCTGTTTTATGAGCAGCAAGGATATAGCAGCAAAATTTTGGATCATATGTGTTGAGAAGTGAAGCCATGGAGTAAAGGTGACTCATCTCTCTGTGCACCTGCCAGTCTTAAGTACTTAGGGAGCTGTTGGTAAGAGTGTCACTTTAGTTCTACCCCTGGTGCATTTGCTATGCACAGAAAAACTGACAGGAGCTTGCAAGGACAGTCGTCAGGCAGGGACTGGAAGAGCTGTAAACTTTGTTGTTCCCTGAATTAAATCTGAGTTTGAAAGTGGCTTTGTGGAAGGAATAAAAATCAAGTCAAATCTTTATTAAGGGTCAGTGGGTAAAAAGGTTTTAAATTAATGACTGGAAAAAGTCAGGGAGGTGTACAAGACTGTAGACCAGTCTCTAAGCAAGATAACAGATGACAAAAAAGCCCTTGTCAAGCCTTGTCAAGTGAAGACACTTGAGATAAGACCTGAATATAAAAGGCCCTTCACTGAAATACAAATTAACTGCAAAAGTTTATAACTCTTTTCTACCTTGAATTTCTGCTAATGCCAGAGAGTAAGGAAATTCTGTCTTGGTATTCCTACATGGAACTTAGCTGGATGTGATCCCCAGCATCTCATCAAAGTTTGAAGTTGTATCTAACTTGGAAGTTTGCCTTGCTTTATGTGGGAGACTGCATCATCAGAGATCACTTCCAAATTAAACTATTCTGTGATTTTGGAAGGAGAAATCGTGAAGTATCTCAATTAAAAAAAAGTAGAATATCTGTAAAATATATTCATGCTTAATTAAATCAAATGCTTTTGGTTTAAAAATGACAAACTTTAAATCCTATGAGTGGAGAAAAGTGTTCGAGAGGTCAGTTGACCACTACTGCAAGTTAAGGAATGGTAAAGACAGGAAATGCTGATTTGCATTGATTTCAATTGCAATATTGACAGCTATTTTGCTGAAAACAGACCAGCTGCTTTTTATTACATATCAAACTACTGAAATAAAAACTTTTATGCAGTCTTTTTAAAAATGCAAGTAAATACTGTGCTGTGTTACCTTTTATATATGTTGTGTATGTTTAAAAAAGTATTTTAATTTCTTGATTCCACTACTTTTATAAAATATTCCACAATTCTAAATAATTTATAGGTGACAAAAATACTGCTATCTGTCCTGATACAACTAGATAGCTTCTCCTATAAATAGCAGTGTACCCTATCTTTTCTGTAGCAATGCTCTCTACAAAAATAAACCAGGAAAGATACTAACAGCAAAGTATTAGATTTCTTGACATATTTTATTGAGCCTTCTCTATTGATCAGGAGAAAAAAAGCAAGTAAAAGCACTTAAAAATAATTCAGATATCCTCTCTCACTTGAGTAAGCTAGCCAAATTCAAACAAAACATCTACTTGTTTCCAGAGTTTTATGAAAGATTTTCAAGGCTTTGTTCTAGCTGGGGTAGTGTGAGATCTGAGGTTCAGCCTAAGAATCCAACCCTAATGTTTTTCAGTCTCCAGCAATTTCTGGAGTCTGTTGCATAAGACCAGTTCCTGTCAGCACGGCTCTGTCTTAGGTTAAACAAAACCCATTATGTGCTTGAAATGGTTAAGCCAGCGCTTCACTGACCTGAAGCCTTACGCAGAGACTGGTGGGTATAAACAGGTAAATTTGTACTGCAGGCATAAACATTGCATAACACCTAGAATAATAAATTATCCCACATTTTCTTTTTTTTCACCTAGTCCTCCCAGCTGATGTGTTTGCTGTTCTTTTTTTGTGGTGCCTTTTGCTTTCTTAGCTACTATATATAAAAGAAATGAGGAACCTTTTTTTTTTAAGTCTGGCCTTATTTACCAAAAGTCAGCTGTTGTATTCAGCTGTTACTGGTCTCTTTTCATTAAATAGTTTCTAACTCTTTCTTATATCTACTGACAGAATAAAGACCTTGACCTCTTACATGCTTGTATGTAAAATTACAGGGTGACTGTTAGTTTCAGGGTGTAAAAATGCAGCTGCAATTTATGTGAGGGAGAAGAGCTGTTTGTTCTTCAGATGCAGGAAACCCATGCATGCTTAAACATTACTGCCTTTTGTCATGATTTGGTTCATGGCATAGAATCTGTAGCTGTCCTGTAACTGAGTAACATGCACTAGGAAGTCCTAGGTGTTGGTTTGTATTTTGCTTGAATACTTGAAGCCAAGTAATCAGCATTTTAGTTCCCTGCTTTGTCTCTGCAAAGTAAACATTCTCACTATAGCAGAAATAATGTGGTACGCTTTAAAAAAACCCGCAAGTCCAGTGTTATTTTTAGTGGTTATAGATACATGATCTTTTTCTGTATCTAGTTCAGACACTCTAAACACAAAACCTCTTCCCTAGTATATTGCAGTTGTGTCTTCTGTTCAGCAGGCTTGTTAGACCTGAAGTGATCAGAAGGTAATGCTCTGTGTTTGGTAAAGGTTCATTGTTGCTTGCACTGATGTTCTGTACCTTGTATTGTGGGTTTAGGGAAACAATTTTAGCTCAGCAGCCGTGTTTTTTCTGAGTACAGAAATAATCTTTATCGACTAATTATCTATTTATATTAAGAAACAAGTCAGAAAACACTTTAGAGTAGAAGTATGCTAGAGAAGAGGATTTGCTGGCAGGAAGAAATCCTACCTGTGTGCAACAGTCATCCTCCACTGTCTTAACAAGTTCAGATTAGTAGGCACAATTAGCAATAGATATGTATGAAAACAGTTGGTTTCTGTATCACCAAGGTGACATAGGCTGGCCCCTCACGAGGTCATCTAGCTCAGTCCCCTGCCCAAAGCAGGCTAGAGCAGGCTACTCAGCCCATGCCCGTTTGGAGTCTGCATACCCACAAGAATGGAGACTCTGCAGACTCTCTGGGCAACCTATGCCTCTGTGGCCACGTTTACAATAAAAAAAGATACTTATCTTCAGAAAGAGCCCACAACCTTTAAAAGACTCCAAGCAGCATTAACTTAATTCAGGAGCAGCCTCATCCTTGCTGCTTTTTGATACAAATTGAAGAGCCATAGAACCTGATTCTGTTTACATCCTAAATAATTTTTGGAGGTTTGCAAGAGATGTGGTTACTGATCACTCAGTGGCGTGCTGCTTAATCTGGATATGTTCCAGCTGTAATTAATAAACATTTGCCAAGATAGAGCCTACATCTTTAATCTAATAACCTGAAATAAATATATTTATTTTTAACTACTGTTTACTTCATGTTTATTTACTCAGCATCCAAGTCTGTTTACTCAGAGAGCCAGTGTCACAGGATACAGAGGGCAAGTGGATTGTTCATTTTGCATACTTGCATAAAAAGTCTAGAGTGGCACAGGTAGATAAAAAGAGAACAAATCTTGATCAGGCAAAGAGCAGTTCCAGGGAAATAAGTATTTTGGATTTTTTTTTCATTCATCATGGATCTTGTCTTTACTAACAAAAATAGATAATACATACATAAGCATTACAGGAGACTGAGGTAGTGATTTGCTGCTTCTGCTGCTGCTGCATCAATTGCCTAATCATAAGTAATACAATTTTATTAGCAGGCTGAAAAGTTTTTTAGGTCACTAAGTGAGAATGGAAGAGTCTGTGTTTTTTAGTAGGTGTAGCACAGAAGCCAGCTGTTACTTATCAATGACGTGATTCAAGCCCTGGCATGTGTGAAAATAAATAAATAAATACTCCCCTTGATTTTTCATCAACAGGCCTGCTGGGTCTCCTCAGACACAAAGTTTATTAACTACTGCAAAGTCCTTCTATGTGATGTAGTGTCTTTCCCTAGCCACTGTCTGTGTGTGAAGTATAGCCACTGTCGAATAGCTTTTTTGTCAATGTCTGAGGTCTTTGATAACAAAAAGCATTGAAGAAGTTAAATTCAGTAAGTGCATATATGTGCTATATGTAACTGCATATATGTCCCTAATGCCTTGTCAGGGCTTTAGCTCAGCTGTAATCCTTGCAGCACCTGCACTGCTGGAAACACCTAAGAGTCATTTTTGCCGTGTGTGTTGCTGGGGGAGCTTAGCTGTGGGTGAGATAGTAGTGCTCTTTGCGTGGGTGAGAGCTGATGTTCCTGGCTTTACCAAGTAAGCAGAGTTCAGAAAATGCCAAAATGCCTCAGTCCTTTGCTGCTACTTCTGCAGCCTTAGCAAAAGTGGTGGTGGGATTGCTGGTCTCTGCATGTATCCTGGGCAGCTCAGTAATAAAATTGCCTTTGGCTGGTGAGTCCAGACACTCCCACAAGAGTAAAACATGTTTATTAAAAAATTGCTAAAGCAGTTGCAGCTTCAGATGTGGGTAGAATGAAGTTTTATGTAATTCTGATAGTGTTATGCCACTCAAAATTATTTCTTTGAAGGAGTGGTGAGTAAATAAAACTGAGGTAGACCTTAAGCTCACTGTAGAGCAAATGCATATTGTTTGAGGTACTAAAGATTTGTTATACCCTTAATGTTCTTCTTGTGTATGATTAAGATGTTAGCTACAAATCTGCCTGAGCCCAAGGCTTTCTGACTGGTTTGTGACATATCAGAGAATGGACTTATGAATTCCTGACCCTGCTTTTCTTGCCTATTTTTCCCTATTATCTTTGCTGAATGATTAGCTAATGACTCATGCCTTGCACTGAAGGGTGAAGTAATGCTTCCTGAGTTCGTATTTTATAATGTGTTTTAAATGCACTAGCTATATGTGTGTGAATGTCCATCCATCCATCCATCCGTCCATCCATCCATAACTTTTTCTTTATTTCCTTGTCTATAAAAGTAATCCTATTGAGGTCTTTATGAGCACCCAGAGTATTAATTCAATTTTCACTATTCAAATTTTTTTCCCTCAGAGTCCTTTGCTGTTTCCTCAGTTGGTTTATGCACATTACTGCATTATGATTAAGCAATACATAACCGTTAAAATGTCTGAAAAAAATCAGAGGCCAAGTCTCCAAAATATTTTCTGGGTTTAAGGATGCCTTTTCTCATAGAGGAGGTGGTTCTTCTGAACTGCTATTTTAGTCTGCTGCTCCCAGACTTCTTTCTGTACTATCTGCAACCAAATACTTGTAAGTAAAGTGAGTTCCACTTGATGGTTGACAGGGGAAAACTGTTTTGTCAGGGAATCCATGCACACTTTGCATGGATTTTTCTCGAAGTAGCTTTGGCAAATATAAAAGCTGACAGAATTAGCAGTTGTAATCATAGATGGTGGCCTCACATTTTTCATTACAGCAGGAGCAGCACAGACTACAGAAGAGCCTTAATCTCCTAGGTCAGTCAAAGCAGTGTGATGTAACCAAGCATTGGCCTTGCAGCAGCTTAGCAGAGGGCATATGCATATTGCCACTCTCCAGCCATATCAGCAGCTGAGACCGTTTACTGTCACTCAGAATGTGTCACATGGCAGTTTGGGTTCTAATTACAACATCTGTGATCTGTAGCTCACTGCTGTCTCATACAGATGCCCTGCAAGTCACACTGTATGTGAAGGTAATAGTATTTAAGAGTGTCATCTAGAACAGTAGAATAAAAATGAACATCTAAAATAATGAGTATAGTTATTAAGAAATAGAGCTACTTACATTAAAAAAAAAAGAAAACACCAAACTGCCATAACAATGTAATATGCTATTATGAAGGGGAAAGCAAATTTGCAAGAGTCTCATTAACCTACATGACATGAGTGTTTGAGTAAGAGAAGGGAGTGAAAAATAACAGAGATTAAATAACTTCACCAATTAATTAGTCCATGGCTTTTTCTATGCTATCTGAAGTACTTCTGTCTTTCATTTTGAGTTGGAAGTTGTCATGTTATACTGGTTGCTTCAGCAGTTACTTTACTGAAGATGAAGAGCATTGGAAGGGACAAAACTCTTTTGACAAAGTGCTAATGATGGTGAACTGGCAAGGAGACAAATTAGAAATTCCTCTTCTTAGTGTTTTAATATATCTTGAAAAAATACAAGACCACTTCAACTGGTCTTTTATTTTTTAAACTAAATCAAAGTATCCTTCCGGGAAAGTCACTGCAGGGAGCCTCTTAATTTTGCAATTTGTCATAAACCACCAGATGCTAATGTGCATTTTTTTTCCCTCCTGTAGGTGCCTGAGATTATAAGTTCTATTCGACAAGCTGGAAAAATTGCCCGTCAAGAAGAGTTTCAGAATAATCTCTCAGATGTTGAAGACCCTTTTGCGAAAAAGTTTGAGGTGCTGTTCTGTGGACGGGTAACAGTAGCACATAAAAATGCACCTCCAGCACTCATAGATGAATGCATTGAGAAATTTAATCGTGCAAGCTGTACAAAAAATTCAGATGTCAACTCATCATCCCAGCAACATGAAACTGCCAATAATTTTGGAGGCTTCTCCTTCAGCAGCAAATTGCGGTCTGTATTCCAGCCCTTGGTCAATGAAGAGGAGGAAAAAAGGCCAATTAGGAAATCTTTCTCTCAACCTGGACTTCGTTCCTTTGCTTTTAAGAAGGATTTTCAAGATGGAAGCCTTAGGAGTAACAGTTTTGTCAGGTCTTTTGAGGAAGATGCAATTTCACTGAACCTAAAAAGTCAGCTCATCTATGGACACAGTGTTGTGCAGCCAACTGACATCGCAGAAAACCGGACTATGTTATTTACGGTAAAGCAAGATTTGCGGCTTCTGGTGGCGTTTTCACATCTTGGAGTTTGGAGTGGCAGACACCAAAGCAGATGTTCTGACAGATGGCAGTTACTTCTCTGATAACTTAATTGCAATTACCAAAACTTAACTTAAACTTGCCTGTATTTCTGGAGAGCATTACTTGTTAGTGCAAATTGGTTTACATATTCTAAATAAGTTTATATTAAATAGTTTAAAACAGTACTACCTGAACCTTGGGCTGCTAAAGAAAGCTTTTAGAAAGTTACTTCAAGTTAGTAGGTAGTTGTACAATTGCAGAATGGTATGTACAGTTACACTAGCTAGTAGCAGCAGAAATAAATTTCCAGGGGAATGAATTACCTGTAACTAGAGCAGAAGGACCAAACCATGACTAAGAGCTAGTAGATTTTGTCCCATGATAAGCAGTGTAATTGATGAAGGTTCTCCTGCTTCCAACATGTCTTTGTAATGGTGGAATTGCTTCCTATGCTACTCTACACATGCCTTCACTCCTGCCGTGCTTGGAGGTGGCTAGCAATGCCCTTGCCTTGATAGGTGAGCAGCAAAACTATTTTCCAAGAACTGAGAAGCAAGTGAGGAATGTGGCATTTTCTCCTCTTACAATCCTCATGATAGATAAGCTATGTAACATGTTTTACTTAGCTTGTGTCTTCTGAGCATAATACAAACCTGGAGCTGATACTGCAACTCTCCTGTAGTAATCATGGGTCCATCAGCTGCTGTTGGAGCTGGGCGTTTTTAAGGCCAGTAATGGAGTGTGTACAGTTATAGTAGGTTTTTTAAAGCAGGGAAAGAGAATCCTTAAGAGGGATTGCCTCTGTGTTGTATCTGTAAAAAGTGGTATGCAGAAAACATTGTAGTCAGCTATACTTGAATGAAAGCTTCTGTTTGGTTGTGGCAGGCTGACATCAAACAGAATGACATTGGAGAGATGTTTCTTCCCTAGTAAAAAGAGAGCCATGTTCACCTTTATCCCCTGAGCATGTATTTCACATAAAAAATATAGGTACCCTTTGTAATAATAATGCCTAATTTTAAGTAAATCATGAGTCCATTATTGATTCATGACACATATTTTAGAAATAAAGAGTTTATAGTTGGGCTGGGTAGGTCCAGATCCTCTTACTCCAGTGAGTGCATTTTTAATTTATATTAAATAGTTGCAGCAATTCTCAAAGGCATCTGCAGCTTCAGCCTGAATATCATGTCAGTCACCTGCTGGCAAGAACATTTCCAAATTGTGAGACTTGCTGTTCTGGCTTTGTATCTTGGGTCGGTTTTTGCCTGGGAAAACATTGTTTAGTATGCACAGCTGTATTCTTTTCCTATTCAGCCAGTCTAAATTCAGCTGAATATAAGGAAGTGAAGTAATTCTAGTTTGTGGCTTCAGTATCCACAGGCAGCAGCTCATGGCAGAGCTGAGTTAGTTGGTTACCTGTCCCTCATGTTCAGCAGGTTCTGAGTAAGGGAATGCATGCAGCATGCTCAGGTCTCATCAGTTTGTGGCTACATAGGAAATGTAACTTAATGTCCAGAGGAAATAAAAAAAAGGCTTGTGAAATTCTCGGTTAGTTACTCAGATTTTCCCCAGGATTGAAGCAAAGGTTGGTTGATGCATGAAATGTGAAAAAATATTCAGATTAATTATATGCCAGCTCTCCTCACCTGATTCAAACAGTCCTGATTTTCATGAACTGATCTTCCTGAACAACTGCTTTCCTAGCCAGTTTCTTGGATCTGTAGGGGAGGACGGGGCATTTTTAGGTGTTTATCCTGGCTGTATATTGGGGGTGAGGTGGTGGGGGGGTGGAAAAAGGTTCGGCAGTTTGGGTTTTTTTCCCCTTGTTCAGTTGGCTTCAAATGATCACTACTGCCCCAGGGACAAATGTGAAAGAATTGTGTGGGACTGAGCAATAAGGAGGAGCCTCTTGCTGCAGGGAGGGGCAGACAGCAGCAATGAGGAGATTGCTGAGTAGGTGATGGAAGGAAAAGCCTCGTGAACACGTGCAAGGTCAGACCCAGGGACAATGCAAGGAAACCAGCAGGCACCTGGGAAAAGCCACTGGTTGAAGTGAAGGAAGAGGTAGAAGGTGAATGCACAGTGCCATTGTAGACATGCAGGGGTGGCACATCTGACTTGATCTATTCAAACAGAAAATTTGTCCCTTCCCCCTTTCTTAAGCAAGTACTGTTATATTGGTGCTGCTGATGTTTTTGTGTGCATCTCTTGGGATTTGGTAGTGATTTAAGAAGGTTTCTCTTAAGTCACGTTCATGAGTGGATTCTAATTCCACCTGCCTTCCAAAAATCTGATGTGAGACTCGTTTTTAGCAGTCTCTGACATGCTAGAAAATACAAAGCATTTAAGTTTTTCTGTTACTGTCTTACAAAGATGTTGCCAGAAGCTGAAAACATGAAAACAATAGTTTCATCTTAAGAATGCCCTTTGCTCATCAATACATAGCATCATTTTTTGACTGTACAAATTGCCTACAGATTAAATTACATTAGAAAATATACTCCAGTAAATTCATTTGCATAGTTTTTGAGTTAAATGCTTTAAATTAAATGTTAAATGTGACATAAATAAATATTTATTAGGTAGAATGCAGGAAGAGGCACGCACTTGGATTTAAGTTTTAGAGCAATCTCATTAAGTAGCTTCGGTGACTGTTACATTGCAAGACTGCAGAAAATAAGAAAAGGGAGCATGAGTATATTTCTCTAAGTGCAAAGTAGGTTACTTGTGACAGAACATTGTTCTCATCTGTTTAAATGTTATTTTCAGTCTCTTGTCTTGTTAAACCTCAGTCCCATAATGTGCAGAATTCTCAATGCCAAATCAGTGTTGTTTCAGTATTCTTTCTGGCAGTGACATGCTAATTGTTATAAACATAGAGGTATGAAAAAATCAGAGATCTATATTCAGGAAACATTTTTATAGTGAGACAAAAGGAAGTGTAATGTTACTTGTTAGCACCAATTTATTTTGCTCTTTTTAGATTGGCCAGTCTGAAGTTTACCTTATCAGTCCTGACACAAAAAAAGTTGCAATTGAGAAAAGCTTTAAAGAAATATCCTTTTGTTCTCAGGTAAGATTGTAGTGTATTCTTTTTCTCTTTTTTTATTGTTTAAACATTCTCTACTTGTGAATGCTTATGTAATCCTCTCTCTTTGCACTTCACTTGGATTCTCTGAACAGCAGCTTCAGTAATTGCTATTGAAAAGCTGCTAATTAATGAGTAATTTGATAAGACCATAATTCTTCTTTCATGCTTTGCATTGTGATTTCTGAGATAAAGACTCACTTCTGTGTGCAGTGGATGAATAACATTTAGCTACAAGGAACACACTGGTCAGGAACACACTCTTGAGATTGCAGTGAGCATGATTCACAGCTGTGCAAATCTTGGGATCTCAGAGCCGTGTTTTTCAAGAAGTAAGAATGAAAGGAGAAAAATTACATGTAAGAGTTATCTTAAAAATACTTAAAAGACATGTTCTTTTCAAGAATATAAGTTGCATGTGTTTAAGTGAGGACAGTCATCTGCCATGCAGAGGTATTGTATGTGATGCACTGAGGGCAGGCATGTGCCAGAGCCTCCTCAGTCACTATTAATCCCTGTTCCTTGTGCCATGGAGTTTGCTTCTCTGTCCTTCTGCATGAGCTGTTTCTGTTTGTTTTGTAGATTTTGTTTTCCATAAATTACTCTGGTTTTTGATTTGATGACAGTAGCTTTCATCACTAAACATGCAGGCACGTGTTTTGAAAATATCAGAGTAAAATACATTTTGAGTAGAATTTATTAATCTCTTGGTCTTGTATATGGATCTTATATACTTCATCCACTAAAAACAAAACAAAAAACCAAACAATGATGTAATGCTATTTTGTTCTCTTCTTTCTGAAAGAAATACAGGTACAAGACATTGAAAGTAAATATGACTGTTTCATAGCTGTTGTTTCTTTGCTAGGGAATTAGACATGTGGATCACTTTGGGTTCATCTGCAGAGAGTCTTCAGAAAATGGAGGTTTCCACTTTGTTTGCTATGTATTTCAGTGTACAGATGAAGCACTGGTAAGTGAAAGGAAAGAATAGCCAAGTAGAGTATTAGGCCCTAAAAGTCTTCTATTGCTCAATGCTCTGTATTTTGCTGAATGTTTTCAAATCCTATTCCATTGAGGAATACGAGTATTTAAAAAATGTAATTAATATAGCAGTCTGCAAGAGACCTTTTCATTTATTTTGAGGGCCGAAGTTAAAAGCCTGTTTAAAATCCATTTCCTTTCATTTCACAAACTAAGTTAGGCCTTATGCCACTTCTTTGGGGAGGGTTTTCTCTTGGAGTACCTGTTCTGAAAATCAGGACTACACTCCTGTGCTCTAAGTAGTGCATCACAGCTGCAGTAAGCTTTTTTTTATCATAGACAAGAAAGGGGTTTGAGGTGGAGTGTGGCATCTTTCATTAGACCACAGTAATAAAAT
>VWYI01037504.1:0-32619 GCA_013399455.1 Anthoscopus minutus | reverse complement strand
TACATGCCAACAAGCAACAGAGATTTGAAATACCCTTATTTTTCCCACAGAAATTCAAAGACAAGGAAAGCTGGGGTTTTTTTCAGCAAATTTAGGCAGACTGCTACAGGAACATTAACCTATCCTTCTTATTTACCATTCAGTGATGAAAATGAACCACACACATCAACTGCACATAAGAATGCCCAGAAATGACAAGAATTTCATAAGTGCCCCTTAAAGGGGGGAAAATGAAAGCAAAAGAACAGGAAAAAAAGAGAAGGAAAGACAAAGCTACATGCAAACACAACTTTCCAAGGGCCCACACAAATAAAGATTCCAGAAGGGATGGGGAGGGGAGGGTGTTGATTAAGAAAACAGAATAATACAAGACCAAACACAAGAATTCCAAAAGGCACTGACCCTGTAGAGCATCTCTTGAGCCCATTACAGGAGCTCACTTCATTGCAAAATTTGATTCCCTGAATATATAACACCTCTAAATGACTGACGTGCAGAAGAAAAGGATGGAGAAATCTTTACCTTTCCTGAAAAAAGGGGGATGTTTTGCTCATACAAAGCTGTAGTTTTCAAACTACATATTTTTCTTAAAAATCTATGTAGGTCAATCATCATCCTACAGTCCTTGAAGTTCTAGGTTTGGGTTTTATTTTTCCAACACAACTAATTTTTTCTCATCTTTGAACTAAACAGAAAAATCCTGAGAGCCCACTTGTGGCCCCAGGACCCCACACAGGGCTGAGGACCACAGCTGTGCTCTGAGGTGAATCTCAGGACTGAAGCAGCACCTGACAGCTCATTTGAGAGCAGCCACTTCTTTTAACCAAACTGCCACTGCAGCACAGCCTTTACCTCATATCTCTGAGAACAGCAAGGTCACACCATTTTTCTGGCTTAACTTAAATACAACAACACTTTAAAAATATAAATTTATGTACCCTTTCTTTGAGCCCATTGTCCCTGGGAAACCTAGAGGCTTGGTCAATAATCCTGTCTACCATGTTCCCTCTTTGATGGATGGCATCACAGCTGTAGAAACAATCAAACCAAGTATCAGTTGAAATGGAATCAGGCATTAAATACACATTATGGTGTATTTTGACGTATTACATGACTAATTACATTTCCACTTGACACTTTTGCTATGATAAAGCCCTGCCTGGAGGGTGTTGCAGGGCCTGCCTGGCATTTGAGTGGATCAGCCCGTGACTAGGATGGGTTTTGGCTGGGCTAAAAAGGTACTGAAGAGAGCAAGCCATGGCCATGACATCGACGTGCTGTCAGCACGTACAAGCAGAGGGGAAACACTGCAAGTCTCATGGTCAGGAAGAGTGCCTGGCACCAGGTCTGTTTTGAGGCCAGCAAACCATTTGGATGAGACGGAGGAGGGAGAGAATCAGGATCTGAGGAGAGAGGGAGGAGGAGGAGAAGGAGGAGGGAATTCCAGGAACAGTTGGACATGACAGGATATTTGGTTTCAGCGTATGTTTTAGAAAAGGAATGGCATGTTTGAAGATGGCCAAAGGCGTCACTCAAGCTGTGCTCTCAATATAGCCTTCCCCTTCCAGAGAATTCCCTATTGAGCTGCATCAGTGATACAGCTGGATGAGCCTTGCCACCAAACTGAGAGGCCAGGCTCTGCACTGCAGGCACTCAAACATCCCCATTTATTACAGAACATTTTCTGGGCACCACAGCTGCCTAAAAGTACCCCGTCTCACCTCAGATATCCTGGTTCAAAAGGCACATTTGTAGGTCCAGCTGGAGACAATATCCATTTACCTGTGTGCCTGATCTAGAGGCAGGTATTACACAGAATGCTGGAGAAGTACAGCTGTTCCCATATATGATGCTATTGGTGCTGTTTGGACAATGTCAGCTAGGTACAAGTGTTTCGTACTGATTATCTCGTTAGATTCTGTGCACATACACCATGGAGTAACAGTTATCAAGAACTAAAGGACTCATCTACTTAACTGGGCACTAGGTCCTGTTTCCTCTCTAATGTGAGCTCAAATCTACAAAGCAAGGGACAAGGAAAAGATGGGAAAGAGAGGTAATTCTCACACTAGAGAAAATTACCTCCCAGAGGAATCTGCCTAATAATACTCTTAGGGGTCACAGTTGCAAGCCCCAGAAACCAATGGCGTGGCAGTGGGGAAATGCTGCCACAGAGGCTCAGTGGATTGGGTGGAAGAGCTGCATGCAAAAGATAGCCTTAACCTTACTGAAGCATCAAGGCTCTTAAATGTGCTATGCAAAACAGCGCCTGGGTGCCTTATGAAAGCCAGGTTAGGTCAGAAATCCGGCAAAACCCCTTGTTAGAAGCTAAGCATGTTCCCAGGTTCAGCAATGATGACGAGGATCTCTGCTACAGAGAGTTAAAAAAGAAAGTCCACAAACAGGCTATTTTCCAGGGTGCCAGCCAAGTACAATGGAAAAGGATGCTGGCTGTGTTCAGACAGCCTCACCTCACAGCAAAGGCCATCTCTGAGGTCAGCCCTCAGAGAGACAGGTGGTCTTTTGGCCAGAGTTGAGGAACAGCCTACATCAGGTGACACAAGCTGCCTTCAGCTGTGTGAAGCTGGTCACTGTCTTCATTCCTCTAACCTCAAGCCCTTCACTGAATGTAAGGGTTGAAATGGACAGGTGTCCTGAACCTACATATATTCAACACAGTATACATGGCTAGATGGAATAAAACCCAGCTGAACACTGACAATCACAAACCTACTTCAATCCCTGTGTGTCATCCTGACTCATAAAAGCATGTGAACAGTTGTCTAACCAACTTCAACTCAGTTTGTCATATCACTGTCATGTTGAAATTCATTTTCCCCTGAAATAGAGATGGTGATGCTCCTTGTGCTAGCAGCCACAATAATCTCCACAGGAACTGAATTTACAGAGCTAATTTAAACTTTAACACCACTTTGCTCAGTCAAAAATTAATATGCCAAGAAAATAGTTTACATAAAGCTCAAATATGCAATTAATGTGAGACAACAATCTAGTTTTTTTAAAAGCCAATGAAGAAAAATTCTAGCTTTAGAATTTTCATTCAATGCCTTTACTCAAGCACTGGAAAAAGAGCCCATCAAGTTCTTTAAGAGGTGGTAAGATATTACAAGGCTCTGAATCAACTCAAATCTATCACTAAGAGTTTATTAGCAATTTTTTTTTCATGTGTATATGCCTGCTTGTTTATTTCCTCCCAATTTACATTTGTTTTCAGAATTTGGGATCTCAGTAGCATCTAATTAGTGAACTGCGTATCAATAAAACATTGATTTTTACTCAAAATGCTTAATGTTGTCCTAATTAAACCAAACTTCAACAGGACTTAAAAGAGTCATAAGACTCTCAGGCAAATACTGTGAGACCCTATTCAGAGAAATCAAGGGAAAAAATCTATGAATGAGTCTGCAAAAAGATATCCTACTGCCCTAAATTTCAACCCTCAAGTTTTAGAGTAGCTAGATGAACACTGGTAAATTGTGGCTGTCTTCCATAAGGCTTTCTGCAAGAGCACCCAAGAAAGCACTCTAAGAGTTAGCCAGCTGCCCACTCCCACCCTTTGCACAATACACAGCCTGACTTTCAGATGGCAAACTTATGCTGCTCACACATAATTAAAGAATAGGAAAAACAAAAAAGCCCCAGATATGAAGATCGCACTCTTGCCAGCAGAACATAAGCACCTTCTTTACTTTATTTGAGGCTTTTTCTAGAGACCTGCAAGATAATGTCTGGATCAAATTAGTGCAATGGGCACACTCCAGCTTCAAAAATCTTCCTTTGGATTCTTTTCTAAATCTGTTTTATCTCAGTAACATTGTAGGTAACTTCTGTAATTAGAATGAACAGTCAAACTGAAATTATTCATTTAATACTCACTATGCCCATTATTATAATATAATAGCATTCATTAGGAACTCTCCTGCATCTAATGTGTCTGTCTTGTGGCAGATTTAAAGTAGGGATCTTTATTTTTAAATTTTAAAATTTACAAATTTCATTTTCCTATTTTGATCAAGCTATGAGATGTAAAAACTGCCTAAGACTAAGTTCTGCCAGCTCCTCCCCTTACTTCATGGTCAGCTACTTTAGGAAAAAGGGTATATTTTCAGTTTTTCAGAAGCCACCTGGACCTACAGGATTTAACATCAAAAGGCATTTTTCTTGGTGCCTGGTTATCAAGTGTCTGCCATACGACTTTCCACATTCTCTTTGCCATCAACAGAAACCCGCACAAAGCTACCTTGTGCTATAATCTCAAGTTTCTTTTTTTCCACAAGAGACACTAGCTGCAAGCATTTTCCCAGGGCTCCAGCCAAAACTTTTATTCTGCTTACCTGTGTCCCCATTTGGGAGCCTATCCTCCACTTCCACACACTGTCATAGTACAGGTATTGTTCTGAGAGATGATTTCATGCCAACACACCAAAAGAGACTTGTATGATGCAGACCATGTGCTTCAAAGACAGACAGATAAGGTTTCCTTTCTGATCAACACTTATCTTGTAAATATGTTAATAGGAGTCTTACAAATGGCATCCTAAAACTTAATTTAAATATATAGCTTTCTGATTCCCTGGAGCTTTTATATCAGATAAACCAGCTCATCTTACAGTGGCAGCACAAAACCAGATGCAAAATCCAAGCTTTTATCATAACTTAAAGGGTCACCATGTCCTTTGCAAATAGACAATTCTTTTAAAAACCTGAAGGGTCTCCAAGGCATGAATGATTCTACCAAGATGAGCCAGAAATTTCCCTTCCACCTGAATGTAATACTATCACTTTTCTGTCCCTAGAGCCTTCCAAGCTACAGAGAAACACGACATCACTCTGACTTCATGGTTGGTGGGCCTGCGTGCACATTTAAGACGCACTTTCTGTTTAAGTTTCCCAGTTTCATGAAGAATCACCCACTAGTATGATCTGAGCTTATTGACAGTTGGCCTCAAAAATAGTTGGCATATTTTACAGCTGAAGGGTTTTATGTTGAGACAGCGCTGCCCCGACAACTGCATTGACCCTTCTGGATTGTAACAGGGTTCATACATGCTCAAATAACCCTATGGGGTCAAAAAAGCAAAATATCCAACTATAGTTGTTTGGATTATTTTGCACACTATTCCTTTAGGGATCCTTTATTTTGCCAAAAAAATTTACCCACTACCTATGAACATTTAGCATATTAAGCACAAAACATTATTGTATTGTGGCTTATACCAGACATACTACTTAGACTCTAAGTCATCCTACTTCCATGACACCTAATTGATTTATTGCTGACCAATATTAAATCAAATTTATTATGCTTTCTTGTCAAATTTATTATGTACCCTTTATTACAATGCAGTCCCCATTATTACAGAGAAATTCATTCATTTCTCTTTCAACCACTATAAAAATTATATGCATCTATTTATAAATGCACAAAACAGTCTTAGGCAGATTTTACACCTCATAGCTTGATCAAAATAGGAAAATAAAATTTGTATATTTTAAAATTTAAAAATAAGGATCTCCACTTTAAATCTGCAACAAGACAGACATTGTAGATGCAGGAGAGTTCCAAATGAATGCTATTATATTATAGTAATAGACAGAGTGGCTATTAAATGAATCATTTCAGTTTGACCGTTCATTCTAATTACAGAAGTTACCTACAATGCTACTGAGATAAAGCATATTTGGAAAAGCATAGCAATAGTAAGCAGATTCACTACCAGGACAAACTGGCAAAATAAGCTTCTACAGCCTTTGTGACAGAAAAATTTTCATCTAATAACCTTCACATGTTGAATTTCAGCCAGAAATTCAGACAACCTGAATACTGAGGAACAGATGACGCTACACAGTAGAACAGATGTTATGGGCTGGCCTCCCCTCTCTCCTACCACATGTCTTTTTAAAACTCCTAATGTATGAACTACTAGTTCATCAAGACTTCTTACTTCCAAAAAGTGATCATAAGCACACAAAATGTTACATTCCAGTTGAAATGCATATAGCAAGCCAGAAAATTTGTGCTGGACAAGCTCTTGATTGTCTTTGTACAGGGAGGTGAAGACAGAAGATCTTCAATGCTATTCAGAAAAGTACTTATAATTACAGCAGTTTATCACCTACTAGCAAGGGAAATAAGTCTCTAAGACTGTATCCTGATAGAATAAAAAATGGTTTCCAGCTAGGGGCATTTCAGCCCCATTTCTTCCCTGTTAGAACAGTTCCAAACCTTGGGATTCTACAGCACAGTGCTCCTTCACTCTGGCTAGTGCTTAGTGTAAAGCACACAGTCCAGTGAGGTATGACAGTGAAGGAAGTGAAAAGACGGGAGAAAAGGAAACTGAGAATGATTAAGAATAAAGAACTGGTATTAAAAGAAAGCAAATTTATTATGTTCCTTATATCACAGGAGACCAAGACTGAAAGCCTTAGAAACCAGCAGCTCAGGCAAGGATGGTGGTATTCCTTGCCAGTATTTCCTTGCCTATATATTTGTATGTAGGCAGAAAAAGCACGAAAGAATTGCAGGGAGTTGAAAAGATGATCTTATATTTCAGGCAGCTACGCGCTTGATCTGAGATCTGAGTACCGTCTTGGCTTATGCCATGTTCTCAGAGGTGTCACCAGTGCAGTGATACCAAGATTTGATAGCTGATTACTGGTCACACACTGCTCACTTCTATGAGTGCCTGGCATCCCAGCACACAGAAGAGAGCCATAGCTGTGCCTCTATAATGCTACAGAATGCTAAGTACATGGCAAAGAATACAAGGTCTTAAGAGTCTTAAATTAGCATACAGTCTTGAATCAATTTCTGTGTACCACAATTCTGGTACTTAGAGTGAAGGCATGAAATAAGGTTCATGTTCACACAGAACTTTTTTGCAAAGATACTTTAGTGATGAGCAGCACAAAAGTCTGAGAAAATGATTCCATTCTTGGAATTTGGTTTGAACTGCAAACAAAGAACATGGCATAGGACTGCATGTTGAACAGTGAGGAGAAAATGAAACACTGAATAGCTGTTCATTGAGAGCACTGCTATTCATTCTGTGCACTAAAGAGATACTCAGGAGAAACACAGCAGTGACCACGTATTTAATATGCATGCCCATGAAGGGGAACTGAGCTTGCAGAGACAACACTATTGTGTTATTTTAGCAGGCCTGACCTTGCAAATTTCATCACGTTCTCCAAGACTGAAGACAGAAACATATTACTGAGATAATTCTTATTTCACTTGTATTTAGCCATCTTCAGTGAAATCAGGCTCTGAGATGCTGGGTACCTTATGAGGGCCGTAAAAACCTGCCTATTTTCAAAAGGAGAATACAGCACACCTATTGATAATTTAACATTTTTAAGTCTGTGCATGCAATTCAGTCTAACAAATGCTGCAGGCAAAGGTCAGGAGATGAAATGCCCAAAGAGAGAACAGTCAAAGTATACATTCAAATGAAAACCCACAGTAAGAAAACAATTTTAAAAGCCAAATGGAATAAGATTTGTTGTGCTCTCCTGAGGTCAAACAGTTTGCCTGTGCTCTAGTAGAGCCTAAACCTCCAGCATTAGTCCAGAAATATCCTACATATACAGGAAACCATCATTTGTATTAATATCCTCTTGTCTTCTTACCTCTGCTGTTCATGGGGGTGTGAAACTGGATTTTCCAGTACTGTATACATGAAAGCTCTATTGATGTAGAAAGTAAGGTATTTTTGGAGGAATGCACAAAGCCTTCTTCAGCTCTCTGCACAATTATACCAAGTGACTTCTGTGGTATTGGAAGCTATCATAATAGATTTTTTAAAAATCACAAATATACTTAAAAATGCAAATAATTTTGTTTCCCATTTGGATGATGAAATTTGCTTCTGCTACCCTAACTTGAAGCCACAACAAAAGATAGAAAATGAATGCCAAGTTACACACATTTAGCACATTAAATTACTAATGCAAAATTATAAGTCTCCTGCAAAAATGTAGGTATGTAATCCTACGGTAACATCAACTACCAAAAAACCAGAAGGACTCACTCTGTCTAAAGTAACAAAGCTTGCCCTAAAATCAGAGTGCTAGAAAACAAAACTATTAAGAATCTGGACTGAATAAGGAAATAAGACACTACCACTAAGGGTGAAAATATACAAAATATGGTATTTCAAGACACACCATTATGAAATCTCCCAATCGGGAACTAAACAACAAGATCATCTTGAGCTACAATCTCAGCTTCAGTCTGGGCCACTTTCAAAGGCTATCAAATTCCAAGCAGTACCTGTAGGACAAGTATTACATAGTAATCTCTGTAGTCTGCCTCATAAAAATTAAAATGGAAGCCAGCTGATGGGCATTTGGGCACCAATGGGCTTTGGTTTTGTGGGGCAGGGCTGGCAGTTTGTATTTTAACTGCAAAAACAACAAAGGCCCAGAAAATTCTGTTCCACTCCCACCTCCAACAGGCTTAGCTGGATCATCTGCTTGGTCTGCAATATGACCCTAAATCTACTCTTGGGATAGCAAGTACAACACAGTACAAAGAGAAGGAAGGAGATTTAAATTATTTGGTCCTTGAGAGAAAGATGAATATATGGATTGATTCTCTTATTAAAAAAAATAAAAACAAAAAATTTCTCAGTACTTATCTAGTAAATGTTTCTGCTGATTATATTCTAGGAAACAGGCAATTTTTGACTTTTGGATTTGAGTCTTGAGTTTTAAGATCAACCTTCTGATTACAGACATGATATAAGGAATTTTATACTTTTCCAGTAGTATTTAACACTATTGTGTCTTTCCAGAAACAGAATTCTGTTGTGCCTCAGGTGTGTTCATACTCATGAACACACCTGCTTTTCCAAAGATTTTAAAATATAAATTGGGCTGGTATTCAAAAATTAGTAGTGTCTTAAACCAAAGTCTAAAAATATAACACACATCAGCTGAACACAGTGTTAGAAATTCATCTCCAGTTGAAAGGGACATCAGTCCTTTTAACCTTTTATTGAAGACTTTGTTCCTTTTAATAATAAAAACCACCTTTTTTTTTCTTTCATGCCTATGGAGTGCTCTCACCAGAATCATACCAAATTCATTCAGTGTCCTCTGGTAGCAGGACAAATAGATGAGCCAAGGGAGAGGGTATAGATATGATAAAAATTAAGGGATTACCACAATTCTTTCTAGAATTACACCAAAAATTATAGATACAATGCGTGAGTAGGTTGCACTAGAACTGAAATTTGATGTAGACCATGACAGAGTGACACCCAGGCTTAACATTCTCTTCATTATGCAATAGATCCAAGGCCAGTAGGAAACATGTTAGTAAAGAAACAGATGTTCTGAGAGCATGCAACCCAGTCAGAGTTCTTCCTCGTACCTGCTTAGCAGCAGTAAAGAAGCTTGCAGAGGGAAACAGCTCCTCCATCCAGTCTGGACCAGTGCCAGGATAAACTAAGCTACAGATCCAAAAGAGAACTGATCCTCGATTTTAATTACAGGAGGATTGCTTACATAGTAGCTTAAAACTGTAACTCTCAAAGCATAAGACAAGTTACTATCAGGTGACTACCAAGGAGCAGACATGGGAAAGAAATGGCCTTTCAAGCACCAAGTACCTGCAAAACACAAGGCACTCTCCTCTAACTACACCCCGCCCAACTGTGCTGGCCAAGAACCACTGCTGCCATCTCCTTGAGAGCTCAGGACATCAGGTTGAAGGGACACCACCTGTACCACCAGCACTGGCAGAAGGAGTGTCTGCCACCAGTGTCATCAACACCACCATTACAAGTACTCTCTTCCCAGGGTCATGCTACCCATGGGGCCAAATCTGGAAACTCCAGTAATCATCCCCAGAGAGTGAACAATGCAAACAAATGCTGAGTGACCTTGCTGCTCATGGACTCCACTCAGTGTCCAAGGAGCAGTTGTATAGAGAGTCCCAAGCCCACACATGGTACCTGTGTTACCTCAGGAAAAAGCAACTCTTACTAAAATCTGTCTCGTAAAAGTTTTGGCTTGAAAATATTGCGGGGAAGTGGAACAGGTAGAAAAATGAGGATATTTGTAGAAAATTTTTATTCTTTGCCCACAGGGAAATTAATCTGTAACTCCAAATATGAAGAATGTAGGGCAAATTAAAAATTTTAAGCGCTGTAGAATTACTGGATTAATGGTCTGCCAAATGATGGCATGCTCCCAGCAAAGAGTTCTGGCTGCAGAAAGCCCTTAATCCCAATGAATAACTAACTGGGAATAATGTCAGCAAAACAGCTGTCAGGATGAAATGCTGTTCAAGTCAGCTAGAGGAACAACTGCCTAGAGCTGGAAAGCAGTATGTTCAGCCCAACCTCAAAGCCAAACCAGGAGCTCACACCACATTTTAACTAAAATCTACCTCCACCACCTTCTGTCTTAAAAATTGGGTCTATGCAGGACAAAGGCAGAAGCAGTAAAGAAGCAATTGTTCTCTTCAGAAACATAGCTGGGTCAGTTTGGAATTAATTTGAGAGCTGAGTCCAAGTATCTTCCAAAGAGATGATCTGGCAAATTGGTATCTGTACTCATGCTTCTCACTTTTTGCTCTGATAGAAGGGAATACTAAATGCTGAACTCTTGAAGATACAACTTCACAGAAGCATTCTACCAGGAAATCTCTATTAAGCCCTGCTGAACAACTCACTCTAGTCAGAATTGTTATCAAATATTTCCAGTAGAAAGAGCTGCATCTTGCCTGCAACATGATCAGAGCCTGACATCCCCGCTCCAGTCAGGACTTCCTGGGGAAATGGATATTTTACAGTGGATTATACATGCCTGATCTAGCCTGTATTCTCTGGAGTGCCTGTTACAGGGTTGCCTCTTCAAGCTCTTTATCCAGACTCTGCTAATTCTCATTTCTTCCCTTCTCTCAACCAAATTTCTTTATTTCTATGCAAGTTTAGAAGAAAAAACTTCAGGTTATATGTACCAGGATATGAAGATATAAGGGGCATGGATGACCAACTGCACATCAGTTACCCAAGGAGGCTTGCTATAACCATTATCCTATATAAAGATATTTTAAGCCCTTAAGGCACACAAGAGGCAAAGCATTATGCAACAAATGCATCAAGTGAGTGACTTTTGCCACCCAAATTTCTGTGTATTAACAGATGGATTACTGGGCAGTCATTTACAGTCAAAAAATCCCCCAACACTGCCCACACAAGCAGCAAGCAAAATGGTCCAAAGCCCTTCAGTCAAAAGCCATATTTTAATTTAGATGGGCTGAGGAAAAAAAAGAAGCATTTTGCTTTACTAGTAAGAATAAAGTTGTAATTCTCCTAACTTGTGTTAGTTCAAATATTCTGTCACTGCACTGGGGAAAGAGAAATCGTCACTGCAGTCCAGAAATTCCCAAATGTGCTCTTTCCCTCCAACAGCCTCATTAGACTTCTGGCAGGAGGAAATCATGGCTCTGAGGAGTAGGACAAGTGCACAGGTCAACATACGTGACTTCCAGCTCAGTCATTTACAAGACATTTTCATGGCAACCCATAAATGCAGTTGGTTGTGGAAGACTTGTCAGACAGCAGCTCTGTTCGTCTCATGCCATTGTCCTAAGGAATTCTGCTATGATACACCTCTGGACAACAAAGGACACAAGCGTGCACATTTGAAGTGACCTTCCACCCTTGCCAGCAGCTTTCTACACTGTAGAAGAGCCATTTCTCTATCTTGATTTTTGTTGAAGAAATAAAAGCTTATCCTCAACAGAGTAGCATTAAGAGTTTTTGACAAGTGGAAGCGTCTCAACTTTGTTGACTCCATCACATCTGCTTCACCAACCATTTACAGCTTTCATGCTGTTGCAGTTCTAAGTTTAAAGCATTCTCTCTCCCCCACCAAACAAAAACAGGAACTGATGTTTTGCTCTCTTCATATGTTTTTGTGTACGAGATGCTTATTTTTTCCCTCTCTGTCCTACAAGGAAACTTCAACCGTGCACTGAGAAATGTTCACTGCTCATAATTAATACTGAGAGTCCTTTCCTCATGAGCCCTTTTACCAACAGCACCTATTTCCTGGGTGTACTGGAGACCAGGTCAAGCCATGAGAAACTATTGCTCTGATGCTTCATATGGGAGCTCCTCGTCCTGTGCAAAGCCTGCCCCCAGTGCTACTTCTGACAATCGGCACCTTCTAGTCACACAGCCCTGCACCTCAAGCATACACCAATGGCATACTCCCCTTTTCCCTACACAGAGACTCCCCTCATGTTCTTCCTCCTCTTGGAAGATGCCAAGGGACAGGAAAAAGGCAGAAAACAAAAGCTTTCAACACAGTTTGAGATTGCACCACTTCTAACAAATCTGCTCTGGCTTTGATCTATTGATTTCAAGGCTCTTAATGTGGGAAGCTGAAATGCATGTTTCTTCCACATAATTTATTTAAAAAAAAAAAGAAAATAAGAGAAAAAAAAGAAAAAGAAAAAAGAAAATCTAGTATGGCAATGGAGAACTAAACATTGGACTGAAAAACTTACAAATATTGAGGGTGGATGTAAAAACCACAAATATCAGATCTGCCTATAACCAGAATATGTGCTCAAGAGTCTTGGTTGAAATCCAAAAACAAAAAGTACAGAATCAAAGCTGTTATGCAGCAGTGCAACATCAGAGACACTAGTGAACTACAATGAATGGAAATTATTGGATAAAATCCTGCGAGCACTGGCAGACAAGTCTTTTATTATATCTTTTTATTATATCTGGAATGTCACCCAGAGCTACCCCTGTGAATTTTCATTAAATTGTCCCACAGCTATCTTTAATAGCTTTGCTTACTTTCTTCCCTGAAGCTACTAACACGAAGCAAAATGAGTGAAAGGAATGAAGTTACAAAGCATTTATTACTAAGATGCATTTTTAAATAAAAATAGCAGTCTTTTCCTGTGTAGGGTACTCCAAGAAGGTTCTCCCACCAACTGAAGTGCATCCTTCATAAACTTCATATCCTTTACAGATCTGGTTTGATGCTTATAGTTGGAGGGCACCCATAGCAAGTAAACATCTGCAAATCTAACTGAGGACTGCTTCCTGGGAGAAAGTAATTATTGAAAGATAAACAAGGGAGGTAAAATTACTGCAACTTCACCAGCTTTATTTTTAACACCCTGTGCTCCCTTTATGTTCATCTCACAGGACACACCTCACCCTTTGCTGTGCTGTGCCAGTCTGAGAGTCTCTGCATGTCAGGAGCCACAGTGCAACAGGTGCCTCTGCTGGAATCACCAGCTGGAACCACCACACAAGAGCCACCAGCTGCACTTTGAGCAGTGGCCATGAGCCTGGGCTGTCCTGAGAGATGGGTGTAACCCAGCCTACAGCAGGCAGAAGTACCTGCCTTGACAAGCTGCCCTTCAGCCCAGCACCCTCAGCAGAGTGGTGACATGGGCAGAGTGGCTCTAGTCTGAGGGAGGGAGAAAATAAAGTCCCAGCAAGACTGAAGATCTGCATGTTCATGATTAAAATGTTTAGAGGGTACTTTTGCTTCCCTTTGGAAGAGGCAAGATGTTTCTAATAAAGGATGATTTGAGTCAATTAAACTTCGTTGATTTCTGGTTTTTTAACATGTTATTCAAAAACTCAAGCCCCCTTGTTAAAATAAAAAGTGGGTTTGGGAGGGGTAGGACATTAGGCTAATGTTTTGTATAATTTCTCTTAACTCAGGTAAGATTCACCTTTGTGACTCACTGATTATTACAGTTTCTTTTCCTTGCAAGCATCATTTTTTCTGGAAAACACATTATTTTCTTGCCTGTCTTTAATTGCTCCAAACGCTGTCTGAAGACAGACACTGCACATGCATGTTCCTAAATCTGTAGCTTCCTTTTTCCAAACCACAGCTTTAAAAAACAACTAATCAGAATCAGGAAAGGGATAAACAGAAAAAAATACTTACATAGTTATACATAGCTTTTCTCTCTCTCTTTTTTTTTTCCTTTTCAGTTTGGATTACAGATTACATAGTTACATTTATGCCTCTGGACTGAAAAAATTTCCAGAGTTGTTTTTGTTGCAGCAATATATGTGAGTTAGCCCACTGAAATGAATCACAACAATTGCATAGAAACAAAGCCAAGGGATTCACAGCTGAACATCCTGCCACACTGGGCATCCCTGCCTGCACCAGTCTGACAGAGGCAAGGCATCCACTTCTGCCTCTTCTCATCCCTCCCACTTTCCCAAACACAGCCAGAAAATGCCCACTGACAAATGGCACGCTTCAGCTAACATATCATGACTAAACTGTAAAAAAAGAAATTGGTAAATACAAGCAAAATTTCCATCAAAGGCATGAAGTTAATATTCAAAAACAGGAATTCAGGAAAAAAAATGGGGAGGAAGACTTCAATGCTTTTCCTCAGACACAGAATCTTCCCTTCTCTGACAGCAGACTTAAAAAATATCTGAAGAATTTTCTAGATTACTAAAGCAGACATTTGGACAAAGGATTTTCACTATTTGTTGAAGTAGAATTGAAAGGGGGTATCCAATACATCAATACCAGATATAAAATTTGCAATCATTAATTAATTAATTTGCATGAAATTAAATCATTATGAGTTCCATAGTTTCCTTGGATATTTATATGCAGGTGAAGACTGAAGTAAGAGGTTTGGATTTGGGACTTACATTGTTTTAAGACACACAGCAAGACCTCTAACCTCTACCAGAGCCACAATCTTCTGTGATATGACAGCATAACTTTGTGAATTTCATGGAGAACAGTGGTGGCAAAGCCCCACAAGGAGATTTTTAATCTCAACCCCCTGTCCTGTGTAGCCATGCAGGCATTCTGCTCCCACTTGAAATCAGTCATTTACAGGCATCAGCCTCTGCTTTTGCAAAAGCAAGGTGCTGCTTCTCAAGTCAGAGCAACAGTTAAAACTCTTTGTGCCAGTCTGTGATCTGAATGGTGAGCTACAAATTCCTTTGAGTTTCTTGGCCTTCTGCTTTTAGTGGAAAAACCATTCAGAGCTTTTTCCTACCACTCTGGAAGTGCAAAGGTCCCAAAGTGGAAGACCATACTTTGTTCATCCTAAGTTCACAATTTCTCCTTCAAAGAATCCCATCCCATGGGAAGGAATTCAGATGATGCGGTACTATCAAGCATTATCAATAACTTACATAAAGACCTTGACCTGCATTTTTGCTGAATGTATGTATCAGAGCTAAAATTAATTTTTGGAACCCTTATATATTAATGTTTACACAGATTTTGCTTCCTCATATTGGTTAGAAAAGCCTGAAACACAGCAATGTATGTCTGAGGAACTGCAGGTAACAAGTTAATTTATATTTTAAATGATACTGTAATCCACCCAGACATTTTATTGCTCCTGATTGCAACACTCTACAGAGATCTACCAACACCAACAGGAAAGGAAACCAGAGGGAATGTACTTAGAGTATCAGGATGAGGTCTCCTGGGTTTTGTGCATTACACAGAGTGTATGCAGCCACTTTCAATATAGGTTGTAGATAACTGAAGGGCTGGGATTCATCTGAAGACTGCGGAAAAGTCAGATGGAGGTAGATAGAATTTGGGACAAAGAGCATAAGGAAAAAGCCATCACAGAGAACTTTTTCTTTGACCTTCTTCCTGGATCTCACAGTGGGATGACACATTGCAAAAATCCCTGCCTTACCTCCATCATGAACCAGGCATCATGCAGAACACTCTGTGAAGGAGGAGCAGTTAATGAAGAGCATTTCTCTCTCACCTTATCCATCCATTCAGAGCAGAATTAAGGAATTGCTTCCCCTGCCTCCACCATGCTGCTCATTGGCCTGTGAAGAGCTCTGTCAATCACTGACAATGATGCCAAAGACAATAATCCACAGAAGTATTACTTTTCAGAATCTTAGCTTGTCAAAGTTGATTTCAAAATCAAGCTGTCTTTGGTACTAGGCATGAACAGCCGAAACCAGCAAAATAGGGTTTCTCTTTAAATGAGCAAATGAAGAGGATTTTCTTCTTTCCTCATCAATCAAGAATTCACTAGACTACTTTAAGTCAATTTTAACATCAGATGTGGGTTCTATTATCAACTCTATTATTAAGCTAGACGTTTTTCTAGGGTAAGCATTGCTAGCAATAATCATTATATATGCATACAATTAAATAAAAACCCTAGTAGATAGTTACACCGGAAATGAGCAGAGCAACTATCAAGGTAAAGGATTCTTATAAACAACTAATGCCACAAACAAAAATCCTCTTAAGGATTTAGCATCTAAATTCTCAAGAATTAAGCCTGCATGTCATCTTCTCAAGATCTGGAAAGGAAGGGAAATTTAAATTCCTTAATGGTCAATTATAGCAGTGCACAATTAATTAAATAACAACCACAAGCAAAAAAAATAAATTCAAGCCAAGCCAAAGAAATTGGTCATTTTACAGTTTCCTATAATAAAGCAGGTGTAGCAAAAATAGTTAGATTAGAAGCCAAACATATTTCACACTTTCTTAATGATTTTCTACAAAGAAAATTCAGCAGCATAGCCTGAAGATGCCTGCCATAAGCCATAGGAGTTTTTCTTTTGTATGAAGAAGGATCTTGCTTATATAAACAGGCTCTTCACTACAATAACAAAAGTGGCTTATAAAGTAGCATTAAAAAATAAAATAAAGTGATGCTTATTCACTCACTGCCAAGGAGTTATAGATGCACAGAATAACCAGGTTGCTAGAGACCTCAGAAGGCCTCTAGTCCCAACTCCTGCTATGTGCAAGTACATGCAGCACTTGGGTCTGACCACACCATTCCCAGCTTCGTCCTGACAGGAATGAAACATTCCAGGTATGGTGCTCTCCCAGCATCTCTGATCAACCTGCACCCATGTTCAGCTAGTCCATGGTGAAGAAACTTCTCCCTATATCAAGCCATAATCTTTCCTGTTTTAATTTATGACAAGTATCTCATTTTCTTGTCACATACCTCTGTGAAGTGCCTGAATCTGTCTTCTCAAAAACCTGCTCACGGGTACAGGGATGCTGCTGCCATGTCCACACAAAGCTACCTCTCCTGAAGAAGTCCAGTTCCATCACCCTCTCTCTCATGGCAAGTATTGCAGCCCAATTCAGCCTAGGGGCTCCCTGATCTGTTTCCTTCAGCTTATCGATGTCCTTCCCACACTTTGGGCTCCAAAACTGGGTGCAGTATTCCAAGAGGGGCCTAGCAAGTGCCAAATAAGTGCAAACAATCACTTCCATCACTACCAGCTCCAGGGTAGGCTCTCCTGCTGCCAGAACACTGCAGACTTGTGCCCAGCCTGTTTTCCCACAGGTTCCCCCAATCCTTTCTATCAGAGCTGCTGCCTCAGCAGTCAGTCTCCACACTGTCCCAGGTACAGGAAGAACACCTATGCTGTTTATAAAATAAAAGGCACTAATAAGCAGGGATTTCATTTTAAGCTGTGGTACATTACTGTTCTTCACATTCTGACAAGGCTGTCTCAAGGACACACGACACAGCCCTTTCACGCATGACAGTGATTAACATAGCTGGGAGAAGTTTTGGCTATCAATTTTACTGCCATGTTCCTGGTGCCATATATCTGTTGTACTCATTGTGATCTAAGGGCCCAAGTGGGGCAAGTCTGCCCTCTTTAAGTGATAATATTAGAAGATGAAGAAGGAGAAAGAGNAAGGAGAAGGAGAAGGAGAAGGAGAAGGAGAAGGAGAAGGAGAAGGAGAAGGAGAAGGAGAAGGAGAAGGAGAAGGAGAAGGAGAAGGAGAAGGAGAAGGAGAAGGAGAAGGAGAAGGAGAAGGAGAAGGAGAAGGAGAAGGAGAAGGAGAAGGAGAAGGAGAAGGAGAAGGAGAAGGAGAAGGAGAAGGAGAAGGAGAAGGAGAAGGAGAAGGAGAAGGAGAAGGAGAAGGAGAAGGAGAAGGAGAAGGAGAAGGAGAAGGAGAAGGTTAGATCTCCGTGGCATGCATGCCAAAATGTTCATACCTTCCCCCATGTAGCTGTCCTTTTAAGCGACACTTTCACCCCATAAATGGCTTTTTCATTAAAAAACTGCTCTTCTTGGAATGTTTGCAGAGAATGAATGTACAGAATTTTTAATCCATGGATGACAAGCTCCTAGACTGCTAGATTTTCCGAACAAAAGATAATGCAGTTTTTATAACCTGATAAGCTAAAACATTTTAGAAGCCATAAAATTCTGCTGTATCAACCTACTATTTAAACTCCGTACTTGGAAAAGATTTCACCTTCCTTTCTAGAGGAACTTAAAGTTTGCCTTAAAAAAATAATCTAAAAAATGTAGTTACTAGCAGAACAAGCACAGTGATGTTACATAGCTATGCTAACTGGTGTCCAACACCAGCTGCATAACAGCATCCCAGACTGGTATTAAGGTCAGATATTTCACCAATTTTAAAATTTCAGTATTGAAAGTAGAAATTAATTCAGGTTTGAGACAATTAACAGTTCTGTCCTGCATTTCCTGATATTATCCCTTCATCAATAGTATTGTTATTATTTTCACCCCTGTGCCAAGCGCTACTTGTAACTAGTTTAAACAGATCTCATGACAAGGGAACTGGGTTTATGTATACAGCACAGGAGGTTGGCTGCCAGGCCACTGGAGAGGAAAAAATTTCTAGAAGGTAGTAGTCTGACAGGGTCAGAGAGTTTGGGTGGGTTCTTCCACCCTCATTAAATCAATTTAGCTCTCATTCTACCGAATGACTAACTGAGCCAGAATGAAAAGCATCCCATCTGTCCTGCCTGCAGTCCCTAAATGCTGCCCAGGAGGAGATGTAGAGGCAGCAGTGAAGAATTCCTCTCCAAGTCCAGTCATTGTAACCACACTAAAGTTATCCTTCATTCACATACATCTAGGGCCAGATATCAGCCACAAACCTTTTGACTCTTCATGGTTACCTTACAAACACTGTGAGAAGGATTCTTCTGTCTTAAACTTCAGCTTGTCCACAAATCAGGCAACTTGTCTAACACATTTGCATAGGTTTCTTCTAGACTGAGAATACAGTTGGTCACTTTAATAAATTAATTCCCAATACGTTACATAAAGTGTATAGGTAATACACTCTTCCAGCAGAAGAAAAAGAGCTAAAAAGAAAGAAAGGCTAAAAGCTGAGAAATCTGATCTGCAGTCACAGCTTGGAGGCTCATTCAACAATTATTCTACAATATTTGATTAATAAAATAATTCCATTTTAGAGTTTGGTGCAACATTCTACACTTAAGTGATTGTATTGAAATGCTCTCATAAAGTAGTTAAACGGAATTCTCTGGAAATGCTTGCTAGAGTAGATAGCTGTTGGATCGAATGCATTCCTATCCAAATAATGGCACGACTGTGGCACCCAAAGATCCCAGTTTGACAATAGGCACCACCATTGAACTGTGTCAATGTTCAAAGGAACTGGAGTCCCTACTCAAGGATCTTAGAATCAGCTTCACAGAAAAGCAGATGTCTACACATGTTTGAAACAGATACGCTCCTGCAGGACACAGATCACTCATATACTCAGTGAATCACTCAGCTTCCCCAGTACATTTCACCTTCTCACAGAGATAAAGGAGCTTTATCTCTGGAGTTCCTCAAAGGCCATGCTGCATTCCAACGATCATATAAACAAACTTGCATATTACTCAAGTTCCAGGCCACCGCTGCAGATACTCCAAACAAGTCTTTCACCATCACGAAAGACTTCTTCAATGAACTACCTTCAACTCCTTTTAAATTACATTTTTGCAGAGGGAACCTCAGCTCTCTGGCTGAGCAACAGGCCCTGTAGAAACCTTGTTTTGAGACTCCCAGCTCAAGCAAATCACATGAAGTTTGTTTGCCTCAATCGCTTCCCTGAATTTATGCTTCCCATACTCTTCCACAAAGAAGGTCTTGCAGGAGTGGCCTGCCTATTCTGCTGCATGATATGACACATCAGAGGCACTAGGGAATGCACATGGTCCTACAGCTTCTCCTAGAAGCAGTACCACAGTTACCAACTTAAAATTCCACCTTAAATACACAAATCTAAGAGGCGATTTTCTAAAAGGCAAAAAGAAGCCACAAAACACCCAACAAAATTCTCTGGCTGGCAAATTTCTCCATAACACAAGAACACTCGTGGGGAATGCATGTAGGAAAAAAGCAGCACATTATTAATTGATGTGATTTAGTTTACACACATCTAGAGGGAATGATAAAGTCAAGCACCAGTCACAATGGACAGAAAAATACGACCTGTTTATTATTGCTTTACAACTATAAAGGAAGTATTCTTATCAGCTGGCAAAGTTTCTAAGGAATACAAATCTATGGAAAAGCCATCCCTAATTGAACCAAGTCTCAGCAATGAGGAGAGAGCATATTAATGAGGCAAGGCTAGGAGGCACGATGAGGAGATAACAATACCCTGAGGAGTTACGCCAGTATTCAATGTGACTTTATTACCGTATTATTCTCCTATGAGTCTTTACAGCAAGAATAACTCTGTTTATACAGATGTTCTTTCAACCACGAGCTATTCCAGATTAAACATACATACGGAGAACCTTGATATTTTAAGATTACAGGCCACTAGATTAAATTAGATTTGTTATTTTGCTGTAATATGCCACTAGGCTCTACAAGGTTGATATATTCTTTCAGTGAAACTGAGATGCATTAACTGAAATGAGATACCTCACCTTTAATAATGCAGACTGATGTAGCTCTCTCACAGGGTTTTTCATTCAGTGCCTTTATTTTAATTCCTCTGAGTGCTACTAATAAGGTGCATTTTGTCATTAAGAGGGCATTCTTCACTTAAGTAGTACATGTCAAGCTAAACTAAAATAATAAACTAGTTTGCTGTTAAAAGAGATGCACAGTTGAAATTTATACAAAATTAAGAAAGACTTAACTCTGGTTTCCTACCCGAAGGGACTCATAATCAAAACTCCACAGAATTCCAAAATCCCACCTTCTGCAACACAGAGAAGAGACCAAATCTTTCATCACTTGAAATACTCTCTTGCAAAACACAGACTGTTAAACATATAAGCAGCCTCAGCAGTAAGTCAGTGCTCAGGTGAACACCTCAGTCCTACTGGGCCAGAGCTCCAGGGAGAGGCAAGAGTATTAGTACAAGAATCTACCAAAACTTCAGTGTAATTTAGACCACCTTACACTGCAGCACCCAGATTAAAGTAATGCTGGCAGAGAAAAAGGAAGGCTTCTGGCACCCAGAAGACCATCTCTGGTGAAAAGTGACAGACCCAAGGAGTAAAGACAAGACCCCTAAGACCTCTGGAGCAGTGGAACAGAAGTACCTTGATCCTTGCAGATCTAAAGATTCATCACTTAATGTCTTGGCTGCCCATCCACAAGAGGAGAAGAAGCCTCCCTTTCCAGTCCCACCACAGGAGAAATGTATTTCTGACCACAGGGTGGTTTTCTGCGCCCTACAACAATAGTGACAGTACTCACACGAGGATCTAAACCGGATGAGAATCGAATAAGTAAGTCACACAACTGTTAGAAATGAAATGCAGAGTAAGCTGAGAGAATTTTCAATCTGTCCATTTTTAATTTCCTTGCATGGCACTATTTTACAGCCTAAGACAGGTCTTAAGGTGTCTTACACTCCTAACATTCTCACTAACTTGTCTGCTTCGTACAACAGGTTCAATAGCCTTCCTTGCAATCATAATCATTTATTTTATTTTCATTTGAGAGAGTTGTAATTTTAAATGGTCAGAAGGGAGTTGGAAGACACAACACATTTGCTAACATTTCTAGGCCAGAGAATAAACTGGTGAGAGACAAGTACAGAGCCAGCTGAAGCAGATGGACTTAGTAGCCAGACACAGCATGACCCTCATTTCTGCTTTTCATGCAAATTGATAGGGCTTGGCACACTGAATGTTGATCCCTTATCATTTCTTAATTTTTTTATTTCTTTTTAAAACTGACATTGCTTTTCAGTAACTTCCACTAGCATATCACATTCCGCATAATGCAGTCAGTTCAAATCATCCAGATTTAGAAGGGTGAATGCTGACCAGATTTTTGGACGAGGTAATAACCCTCATGCTCCAGAGCTTAAGCCAAACTGGGATTAAAAGGAAATACGATGTGTTAGGCAAATTAAGCCACATTTGCTTCACTGGCAGGTTCCTTCTTTCTCTTAGTGGGAGCATCAACCTTGGGCATGGCTGCAAAGGCAGATGCTTCCCTCTCACACCACAGCCATGGCAATGCTCCAGGCTCCTGACACATTCCCTTCAGGCAAGGAGATGGCTGCAAAAATAACAGTACATTACATTTCTGTCGTTCATGCATCAAGCAGATGATGCTTTAAAAAGTGGAGGAACCACAACATGTTATTGACAGCTTCCCCTGTACACATGGAACTCTTGGACTTGTACGGGGTACAAAGAATTTAAAGAGCCTTCCTGCTTTGCTTACCAGGGCCTGCATAGCACAAGAGACAGGCATGAGACCTCCTGCCACAGTGAACTGTGGAATAAACTGCTCAAGAGAGAAGTTTTTGCCTGACCCACAAGGTTCTGTTCTAATACAGGAAGACTTATAGTCCCTTAATTATTATCATGCCTAGGGTGGCTGACAACAGCTTTGTTATCTACAGAGAACTGCTTCACCATTGAATTCTTGGCTTCATTAGCAGTCAGCAGGACTCATGGTCACAAGGTATTTTTATACCATATGTATGATGGAGTCACGTGCCTTTCTCCTTTGGTCCTCTGTCATAAAGAAGGCTACACAGAATCTGCTGTATTCATCTTCCCAAGACAAATGGTGTTTATGTGCACTTCACTTTTCCAAGCTGCATGCTCACCTTTCCTTGGCACAAAACCCCTTCTTTCCGCATTCATCGTGGTTCCTCTGCCTATGATCCTACACCAGCCAGATTCATGTCATGTCAGGGCCAATTCCCTGAAGACTGACATAGCATTACCTTTCCAGTTGATGTTGGAGTAAAACATCACAGCCTGAAATTTCCAGGGCTTCACAGAATCTTAATGGCATAACGATTTTTACAACCTTTTGTCTAGTCACTTTCAGAAAAGAGAATCCACTGAGGCTTTCTAAAAGCTGAAGATTAAATTCAAAGCCCACAGCAGAAGGGAGTAGCTACGCTGCTATCTGGGTTTATGCCACCTTCACGCATCTTCTGTACCGGAAATCAGATGGAGAGTTATTTTAAGCGTCTCTATTGGCACATGCCAAAATATTTAACTATTAAATTTGTCCTACCACCTGCCCATCTTTCCGTTTTACAGCGTGAGCACATCTATTTTTTCTGCCCTGCTTGAACAGCCAGACTAAATATCTCTCCTTGGTCGGCTGAGGGACGGGAACGGGGGCAGCAGGACTGTCCCCGGCCTCGCAGCGGTGACGGCCCGCCCCTCCGCGCACTGCGGAGCGCTACCTGCGCGGCCACCACCGCCAGCCGAGGCCGCGGGGAGCCGGCGGGGTGCGGGGCCGGACGCTTCCCGGCGGCGGGGGCCCCTCGTCGCCCCCGGGAGCTCCGCGGGGGACGGGAGCGCATCCGCGTCCGCTCCGTAGCCCCGCGCACCTGCCCGGCTCATGTTTACAGGCGCCCCGTTCATCCCAACGCCGGGGGCGGGGAGGGGAAATGCGATTAACAGATTAAGTTTGGAAGAGACGGAAAGGGGGCGGGGGCCCATCCAAAGGCGCGCACCCTGCGCGGGGGCTGAGTGGCGGCTCGGTCGGCCCCGGCTGCTTTCTCCGCAGCGCGGAAAGCTGGGGAGAGCGACGGGGAGGCCAGGGTAGAGATCAGCGTGGAATAAAACGCCCACAGTCCCCGGGGGGACAGCGACCGGGGAGCGGGGGAGGGAAGGACACCGGGTTGTCCCGTGGGCTGTCCCCGATGGGGTGAGGCGCCCGCACCCCTGACATCCCGCAGGCTTACCTCGATCCACTTCTGAGCCTCGGTGAAGGCCAGCTCAGGCTGGGCGGGCTCGGGAGGAGGCTGAACCTCTCCCAGCTCCAGCCCAGGACTGGCCATCTGCAGGGCCCCGGCGCGCCGCGGCTGCGGCAGTGGAGAAGCCAGGCACCGAGTCGCCAGCCCGGGATGAAGCGCGGCTGCAGCGAGGGGACGCCGGAGGCCGCTGCCTGTCTCTCCCTGCGTCTCCCTGCTCGCAGGCTCCGAGGCGGGAGCCGGGGGCGGCGGCGCTCCGCAGCCCGGCTGGCTGCAGCTCGCCTGCGGTAACCTCTCTCCGCCGGTGCCCCGTCCGTCCGCCCGCCCTGCCGGCTCGGTCCTCCCTCGCCTGCTGCCCCGCCCGCCCCGCCGGCGAAGAGGAGCTGCGCTGCGCTGTCCTGAGCTGCCAGCTAAAAATAAAACAGACGGGCGAAGCCGCTTTGCCTTCAGCCCATGCAAATGCCCGCGCCGCCGCCTCTCTGCCTCGAGCATGGCATCGCGGGCGGCGCTGCGGGCGGCGCTGCGACCGGGGGGGGTGGGCGGGGGACTCGGGCACCCCGCGTAGGGGACGGGGACGGTGATGGTCAGGCACTCCCTGCTTGGGGAAGAGCCGCTGCCCTCACCCCTCGCCTGCCCTCGCCCGCTGCTCTCTGGGAAGGGGGGGCTCGATGGCAAGGCAAGGCACAGCCTGCTTTGGGGGGCAGCCAGTCCCCCACCCTCAGCGGGCACCGAGCCGCACACGGTGCATTGCTGTTTACGGCTGCTGCCTTAAACACCTCATTAATCGATGTTGCTACACGGAGCACCCGAGCTTCTCCATCCCCTCGGCGGGAAAGCGCGCTGCTCCTTGCCCGTCCCGCACCCACCTGCCTGAGGGCCGGGGGCTTCTGCACCAGGAGCGGAGCATGACAGGTGCCTCTGACGGCTCTGCAGGACATCTGCTCGGGCTGCTGAGGGGCGACACTGGCCTTGAGAAAACGCCTGAGGGTCGGCACAGGGCCAGAGTGTGTTAGCCTTACTTGAAAAGCAGAGCAGGCATCAAGGTGTGCTTAAAAATATGTACCATGAGTGAATACTTCCCATTTTTCTCTTTATGCAGAGGAAGAAATCCAACTCTGTCCTGCAGAGACTTGCAAGACTAACTTACATGGTGCGAGTAGTCCTAGCTCAAGAAGATGCTTTTTAGCCTAAGGTTAAGCATAGAAGTTTCTAGAAACAGAAGTATATTTTTTTTCATCAGGCCTTTTAAATGACAAATTCTAAAAATCTCCTCTCATGGGTGTTCAAAAGATGAGCCGAAGTTGCTTGTATTTATGCAAGCACAGAAAGGTATCTGTGTGCTGGAAATGCAGGTGTGTGAATCTTAACCCCTACTACTAAGGTTTTTTTGAAAGGGGTAATAACTGGACACTTCCTCAGCTTGTGATGGGTATTGACAAGTTTTGACAAAAAGCGAACTGTAGGATCTACTTTTCAACATGCCCTTAATTTGGGCCTTAGTTTCCCTCAGTTCAATGGTTGGGGTTTTGAATCTTGTTTATTTTGATAGTCAACAAAAACTACTAACCCTTAAAATATAAATATACCACAAAAGCGTGTATATTTAACTCTGTTTCCATTCTAGGAATTTGTCTTTATTGTTCGCTACCTTTTTTTTGGTCTTTGTTTATTGCTTCAAATATGCTGGAGTAACAAAGGGCCTAAAAACAGGATATAAGGTTTATAGGGATTTTTCTGAGAACTTCAACTAGACAAAAACTAGATGAATGGGTAATCTAATCTCAGATATTTAAAGATAAATAATAAGTGTATTTTGAAATACTTATGCTAACAATCTATTTTCTGATTCTTGTAATATTTAAATAACATTGATGTTTATCAGACAACAATTAGATTCATACTCCTGGGGCAGTGAGAGACTAACAATTTAAAATAATTATCCTCCCTCTTTTTTTATTACTGTGCAATATCAAATGCATGATTTTCCTGTCTGGTGATCTCAACATCACCTCTTGGAGAACTAGAAGAGCTGGATTGGGCCGGGGTAAGCATCATACTACCAGCATTCAAGACAAGGACCACCACCCTAGACCTTGTCTAGAAGTGAGGGGTGGACATTCATTTCCCATTTATGCAGTCGATTTTCGTATATCATTAAAGAAAATGTGCTCTGATGTACACTTCTATTTATACGCTTACATCACACTACTTTTTAAATGTATTGAATCCTCACAGCAGCACATGAATAGAGAGTTAGTGAAGTCTTTAAAGAGCCCTGTTAGGCATTTAGGAGTGTAAAAGACACTCTGACTGGCAGTAGGAATCTGGCCACTTCTTTTATAATCCTAATCCTGAACCAGCTTCTCATTCGGTCAAGTACGAGGCAACATCCCTACCTCCCTGTTCCCATGGAAACACACTTCTAGCATCAGCCCAGCTTGCTTTTTTTTTTTTTAAATCACCATCTGCCTGGGGAGTTGCAGGGCTTGCTCTAAGCCCCTTGAATACCAGTCACAGGTTTTTCAATGATTCTCCTTTCCTTGTTAAAACCACCCTGGAAACTGCAAAAGACAAAATAGGAAAACTAGAATGTTCTAAATTCCAGCAAGGTTTTCCCAAGGTCACTCAGTTGCTCCTAACCAGAAACATTGCTAGAAGCTTAGTGGTGGAATTTGAAGCAGAAAAAAAATGGGATATTTTTTTCTTGAAGTTCTTTTCAAAATTTTCTCTTGTTTAAAAGCAAGTGCTTCCATTTTTCTTGTTGTCTTTCCAGAAAAAAACTCAAGCCAGCACTTCAACAATCCTTATCAACACACTCATATCTGTATTTATTAGACAGGGGCTGCAGCCTATGGGTTTGCAGGTATCGATGTCAAACTGCATATCTTTGTCCAGGTTTAGCTGCCCTTCCCAAAATCAGACTGTGCCTATGCATAAATATAGCAACTGTAGAAAAATGCATAATATAGTGGCAATAGGAGAAAGCAGAAACAGAGAAAGAATCTTCTCTGGTTTGCAAGGATCCTTCTGCTGCTGTGCACAAATGGAAAAATAGAGGCTTTGAGGAAGATATCATTTTAGGTATTCAGCTTATAATAATTGGTTTGGTGTTCTACCTTCTTTACCCTTCTAAACCTTCTTTAGTTTTCTCCCGTTTCTTTTTCTCTTCTACTAGCATCTGAAATTGTTAAGCCTCTTGAGTAGCAGGAGCAGAGGTTTAATAAGACCTGACTTATTAACAGCACATAGCTGTTATGGCAGGCCTGATCTCATCCCATGGCAGCAATGAACAGCTTGCTTCAAGGAAACTGTGTCCTGAACAGCTTCTGCCACTATGATCTGTCTTCCTGAATGAACAGGTCTGGTGCTCAAGACCAGGTTCTCAGCAAAACTACCCCTAGATGACATCTTTGTGCTCTCGCTACTCTTTCTGGTTGTATTAGCCTGACAACAGGCCTTTTTCTTCAAAGTGAATTTGTCACAAATGTTTCCAGCAATATGCGTAACCTCTATTTGAAAAACATTTCTTTTACCAAAAAGCATGGCACAGCAAACAAATGGGTGAAACACCCAAGGATCATATAGTTCTATTCTATTTTACCTAGCTCATTAATCTTTGTGAGCTTTTACCAATGTGCCTTAAACTAGCAATGACCCTGACCTGTTTAAGAAAGGAAGTTATTCTGCTGGCATCAGGTATTTTCTGCCTTCTTCTCTCCTTCACAGTCTGCCACTCCAGGCTGAAATTATCTAAGCAGTATTTCTTTTTTCCTCCAGACCATAACAGTGATACTTTGGGATGTTGCACAGTCCTGGGCCAGATCTCAGAGAAATCTGTGCTGAACCCTAAGCATACTGTTCTGGCTAAGTACCTTCCCTGTTGTTTGCTCAAGGACTTCCATACATTTCTTTGGTTTGCTTGTCTTTTTTGTGCCTTTAAGAAATCACTGAGCATCATGCACAGAACTTGAGTTTGTATGGTATTTATTGTAAAAATTCTGCTTGGAATTCGTTCATTTTCTAAAGCATAAGCCAGGGGTAGGCACAGCCAGCACAGCTCTGTTTAACCTCCAGATCAGAACTGCCATGGGCCTCGCATTTTTGCAAAGAGCAGCATGGCTTCCTGGTGATGCTGTGGGAGCTGGACAGCTCTGGCATAAGGATGTTGGTATTAATGCTTCTCAGCAGGTATTAACACTGCCAGAGAGGATCTGGATTTTACTGACTTGATTTTACTGTATTTACTGACAAAGGCAGGTTGTGCATTTTCACAGCCTGTCCTGTGTGGAAGGGTGAGTTGAGAGGTGAGCTGAGTGAGCAGATGAGAAGAGTCTTTGAAGCAGCATCTATCAAGGCAGAGGAGGGTGGTGGTGAAGATAGTTACCAGGAGTTTAGAATCCCCTTCCTTGATAAAAGTAGATTCAGAGACAGTTCTACTCTCAATGACATGCAAGCTATCTTGGAGAGAAGGATGGTAATAATATCCACTTGGAAGCAAGACATAGAAAATCTCTACTTTTTGAGAATGAGTCTTTAAATTAATTCTAGTTATTTTTAATTCTCATGAAAAATCAATGAATCTGTGACCATGAGAGCATGTTGATTTTTTCCAACCACTCAGACAAATGTTGTGACTTCACATTTTATTTAAGCAGGGCATCTGCTGTGGTATATTTGCAGTGTTCAGCATTTGGCTGACAGCATCTGTTTGTTTATCCCGGCCATGCTGTCTTCTGTCACAGTCACTTTCTCTCTGGTACCACTCATTCAGCAACATATTGTCAGGCTTGGCATTGATGTTCTGTGTTGTTCTGGGAATTACCGGAGTAGATGGATTGTCTGAATTTGCTCCTTCTTGGGAGAAAAGCAGGATTGTCCCTTCTCACACAGTCCTAGAAGGAGGTGAAGCCCTTTTGTGAAGCAGTTTTTCTTTATTTTGGACTTTAATATTGATTTTTTAAAGCTAGTACAGCCAATTGTCATCTAGTAGCTGAGTAGCATTTGATATTTTCCTCTTTTTCTGTCTTTGCATTTAATTACATTTTTATATTTTAAAAGCTGTTGAAAGTCCAGGATTGGATATACCCCATATTGCTATTTAATGAGCTATAAGCCTAATGAATCAAAGTGCAGGTGATTCAAAATGAGAGTTCACATTCATAAATGCATGTAAATATTCAATGTCATTGACAAGCCATAATTTTGAAGGGGTTCACCATACTCTCTGTTCCCTCCCTAAGAAATCTGTGATCAATATCTCTCTGTTTTAAATGCTGCTGTGCCTTTAGTTGTGAGGTTTTCCTGCCTGGTCTTCCTTTCTGGCTTTGAGACTTGCTTTGTCTCTCCTGGAGGCCTCCAAATCCCAGGCTGATAGCTCTGCTAATGGCACAGAGCCTGGCTTAGCTTCTTCTTTCATCCATAGCCACGGTCAATTCTCCTAGTCACCCAAACAACCATTTCCTTCCTTCTTTTTATTGTTGTCATCAAGACCTGCCTTTCCTCTGGTATAGGAAATTCCTATATCCAGCCTCCTCTTTAACAAGCATATTTTTTTTTCTCCAGGAGCCTGCTTTCTTTTGTTCCAACTTGCCATAATCTTGTGTCTTTCACCTCCGGTACATATCTCAGGTACTTCTCACTTCCTCTTGTTCATATGCAGTATGTGGATGGAAAACCAAACACATAAAAACCATGAAAACCTCTGGGAAAGAAAAGCAGAGAGAAGTCCCATGAAAGGATGAAGATCACGAATAAGTGATAACAAGTTACACAAGATTAGAAAGACATAAACTGGGTTGACAAATGAGCAGTAATATAAAAAATAAGTCTAAGAGTGGTGAAAGAGAAGTGAAAAAATGTGAAATAAATAGGTACCAAGGTAAAGGGAAGAATAAATCTTCCAGTGAACCAGTGAACTTGTCAGTATACTTTCATTTTGCATTCGTAGCTACCAAGCATCACAAGGTTCAGATCCATATATGTTCTTTCCAGACCCTCTCATAAAATATATGCCAGATTACAAGAGGAAAATGTCCACATGCCCAGACCAGCAACTGAAAGGGCACTCTGAAGGAATGTGTGGCTCTTTTACCCTGCTGTCTGCTGCCAGAGCTGCATAGCTCTACCCTCTTTACAGGTCAAGCCTGGAAAAGGATGTGGCAGGACAATGGGTCTTTCACGAGCTATTATCAAGGATCTTTTTAGCCCATTAAAACAGAAGTGCATTGATGAGGGGCAGATGCTCATAGGTTTGTATACCTGCCAATATGACATCCTGTTTCTTTAATGTAAAAACAACAAACAGCCTTCACTTCTCTGCTGAACTGGAAGTGGCACAGAAACTCAAAACACTATTTCTCCTCCAGTATTCTTTCAATTTTGACTACTTTTCAGCTACTTTCTTAAAATCTACTTCATTCAAGACTGGAAGCGGGGTGTTCTTCCAACAGTCTGGTCCAGAGCAGGATTCTCCACTTCCAGGATGTATCTGCAATAACCTTATAGCTGATTTTGCAATCTGCTCATTTGAATGCAGCACATACCCAGTATACATATTACCTACTCTCTTTTGTCAACCAGAGTAAATTGGCAAGCACATGGAGCTGCTCAAAATTTTCTCAGTGAGGAAAGTGCTTAGAGAGGTTTTAGGGCAGAAGGCAGAGGGCAGAAGGGTTTTAGCTCATGAACTGGCAGAACTGAGAGAGCTTTAAACTAGGTTTGAAGGAGGGAAGAGGATGCTGGGCAGTCTGGAAGCAGGCCCAAGGGTGGTAAGCCTGAGTTAAGGGTGAAATCAGTAGTCCAGCTGAGGTGCATGTACACCAATGCACACAGCATGGGTAACAAACAAGAGGAATTTGAGGCTGTGGTGCAAGAGCAGAGCTATGATGTAGTCACCATCATACAAGTTGGCTACAAGCTCTTCAGAAGAGACAGGGAAGAGAGAAGAAGGTGGAGGGGTGGCCCTTTATATTAGGGAGGCTTTTGATGTCATGGGTTTTGAAACTAGTGATGATGAGGTTGAATGCCTATGGGTAAGAATTTAGGGGAAGGCCAACAAGGCTGACATCCTGCAGGGAGTCTGTTATTGTCCACCCAACCAGGAAGAAGAGGTGAACAACTGGAGAGTGTTTCAGGATCACCAGCCCTGTTCTTGTAGGTGACTTTAACCTGCCAGATATCTTCTGGGAACTTCATACAGCAGAAAAGAAGCAGTCCAGGAAGCTTTTAGAGTGTGTGGAGGACAACTTTTTGTCTGGCTGGTGAGTGAGCCCACCAGGGGAGGGATTATGTTATACCCATTGTTTGAAAATAGAGATGGGCTGGTGGTTGGAAGCAGCTTGGGACATAGTGATCATGAAATTATAGAATTCTCAAAATTTGGTGAAATCAGGAGGAACAGCAATATGACTTTTACACTGGACTTCCGGAGGGCAGACTTTAGCCTGTTTAGGAGACTTATTCAGAGAGTTCCTTGGGAAGCAGCCCTTAAAAACAAAGGAGTCCCAGAAAGGTGGGCATGCTTCAAAACAGTGATCCTGAGGGCACAGGAACAGACTGTCCCTGTGTGCTAAAAGATGAGTCAAAAAGGCAAACATCCAGCCTGGACGGGCAATTAGGTTTTGAAGGAATTTAGGAATAAAAAGAGGATGTATCATCTTTGGAAGGAGGGCCAGGTCGCTCAGGAAGTATTTAAGGGGGTTGCTAGGGCATATAGGAAAAAAATAGGGAGGCCAAAGCTCAGTTTGAACTTTATTTGGCAACTTTTGTAAAGGATAATAAAAAATGTTTTTACCAATATATTAATGGCAAAAGGAAAGGTAAGACCAACCTTTGTTCTCTGTTGGATATGGAAGGGAACTTAGTAAGTGTAGATGAGAAGAAGGTGGAGGTGCTTAATGCCTGCTTTGCCTCAGTCTTTAGTGGGAAGATGACTTGTCCTCAGGACAACTGTCCTCTTGGGTTGGTAGATGGTGTCAGGGAGCAGAATGGTCCCTCTGTTATCCAGGAGGAGGCAGTCAGAGAACTGCTGAGCCCCTTGGATGTTGATAAATCTATGGGACCAGATGGGATCCATCCCAGGGTGAGGAAGGAGCTGGCAGATGAGCTTGCAAAGCCACTTTCCATCATTTACCAACAGTAGTGAGGTTCCAGATGATTGGAAGCTGGCCGATGTGACACCCATTCATAAAAAGGGTGAGAAGGAGGATCCTAGTAATTATAGACCAGTCAGCCTGATCTCAGTACCTGCTAAGGTTGTGAAACAGTTTATACTCAGTGTCATCACGCAGCAATTGCAGGATGGCCAGGGTGTCAGGCCCAGCCAGAACGGCTTAAGTTTAGGTTAGGGTTTAGGTTGTGTTTGACCACCCACGTGGTGGATGCAGGAAGGGCTGTGGACTTCAGCAAGGCCTTTGGCACTGTCTCACATAGCATCCTCCTGGAAAAGCTGCAGCCCAGGCTTGGGCAGGAGCACTCTGTACTAGGTTAGAAACTGGCTGGAGGCCAGGCTCAGAGAGTGGTGGTGAATGGTGCTGCATCCAGCTGGCAGCAGGCACCAGGGGTGTCCCTCAGGGGTCTGTTCTGGGGCCTATTCTGTTCAGTATCTTTATTGATGACATG